>JARQOC010000004.1:395981985-396057955 GCA_033576535.1 Allobates femoralis | reverse complement strand
CTATACGTCATAACATATTGCACCAGGTCTCGTCACTGCTGCCACAGTCGTTGCAACACGTGCAGAGTGGAATTCCATTGTGTTGGTACATCGCATTTCAGGCAGTGAACCGGCAGGCAGAACGACTTCTGTAGCACTGGAAGTCGTTGAGATGCGAATGGCGGAAGTGAGCACACAGCAACCATGCCCTCTGCAGAAGTGCATCTAGGCCGGGATAGTGGGCTAGAATTTGCTGGACGACCAGGTTCAAGACGTGAACCATACATGGCACGTGAGTCACCTTGTCCCAGCGAAGGGCCGCACCCAGGTTTGCAGCATTGTCGCACACGGCCTTCCCTGGTTGCAGATTCATTGGAAACAACCATTGATTAAACTCAGTCTCCAGAGCTGACCACAACTCCTCAGCGGTGTGACTCACATTTCCCAGACATTTTAACGTAAACACCGCCTGATGGCGTTGAGCCCTGCTGCCAGCATAGTAAGGAGGTGTGCTGGATTCCTTGTGCGCAGTTTGAATGCGGGTCACATTACCAGACTTGCTTTGGGTGCAGGTGGAGGACTTAGAAGGGGTGGAGGAGGCAGAAGCAGTTGAGGAAATTCTAGATACGTTGATTTGACGCACAATCCGTGAGGATGGCAAGACTTGTACAGCAGCCCCTTCTTCTACTGTCACCATAGTCCCCCAGTGCCCAGTCAGCGACATGTAACACCCCTGTCCATGCTTACTAGTCCAGGTGTCTGTGGTGAAATGCAACCTGTCACACACAAAGTTTCCCAAGAAAGTGGTGATGTTGTGTGCAACATACTGGTGTAGCGCAGGCACAGCTTTCTTCAAGAAGTAGTGGCGACTGGGCATCTGGTACTGGGGCACTGCGACGGCTAGAAGGTCTCGACAATCCTCTCTATGCACCAGCCGGAAAAGCAGTATTTCTATAGCCAACAACTTGCAGATGGCAAAATTCAACCTCTTAGCTTTGGCATGGGTAGGAGGAAATTGTCTTTTACTTGTCCACATCTGAGGGACCGAGGGCTGGCTGCTGTGCTGAGACAGGGTTAAGTAGGGTGTCCCAGATACACTGCTGGACTGTGAGGGAGGTCAAGGAGGACAATTATGTCACATTCATAAAAAGGTGGTGCTCTTGATGTCGAACAGCGCTCAACACCAGAAGGTGTTTCCACTGCCAAAACAGCTGACGACCTGTCAATCACACTGGCTGTTGCAGGTAAAGAGGTGGCAGTTCTGCGACCGAAAGCCTGTGTGATAGCTGTCCCCACAGTCACAGAGGATGAAGAAGCCACAGGTGCACTTGATGAGCCAGACAGTGGTTGGCCAGGCCCGCTAGGCCGCATTGTATCATAGTGAGCTTCCCGCTGTGAATTATGCTTCATGTCCATGTGACAATTCATGCATGAAGTACTCAAACTATTGATTTTTTGGCCTTTTCTCAGATTTTGTTTACAAATTTTGCAGATAACATGAGTTGGGTCATCCTTTGCAATCTCAAAAAAGGCCCAGGCTAGGCAAAGCTTAGCGCCCATGTGATCTGCAAATGTCATGCTGGGTGTGGAGAGACAACCAGCGCTGGCCGCTGACAGGGAGGAGGGAAAGGAGACCCTGAGGCTAAGGGCAAAAGGGGAGATGGTGACCTCTAGATAAACTAGCGCTGACACCTGGCTCCCCTAACATCCCCATACAGTTTCTGCAACAGTCGCCTCCAGGATACCTATTCCCTGCATGACCCTGGACTACCACTACACAGGGATCAGGGCGGGTAATTACTAGTCAGCCCAGCTAGTAATTACTGTAAAGAAACACACAAGGGAAACAAACAAAGAGGAAAGAGATACACTTAGCTTGAGCAGATCCAAGCAGCAAACCAACAGACTCCAGGAAACACTGCTTTGAGCTAGAATGCAACCAGGAACACCTGAACTGCTATCAACAGCAGTGCATCCTGGGAGTCAAGGGAAATATATAGGCAGCTGAAGGTAAGGAATCAGCTGGGTCCTAGTGACCTCATGCTTTAACTAAAAGGGGAATGCCTCTGAAAGCAACAGAGACAATTTCTTAGGATTTTGACTAGGGATGGGCGAATCTACTCGCTAGGACTCGTTACTCGGCGAGTAGTAAGGGACTCGCAGGACTCGGTACTCTGCGAGTTTCCCAGCGTTTACTCGCACGAGTCCAATGCAAATCAATGGCAAACGCTGACAAAACTAGGATTGCCATTGTCTTGCATTAGACTCGGCTACTGTGCCAGTGATAGCAGGCAAACGCGCAAAGTAACTGCTGTTACTTTGCGAGCCGAGTCCAGCTGTCTTCTCTGTGCAGGCTGCCGCAGCTCCAGGGTCCTAGAGCCCGCCTGCTCACAGAGATGATGTAGCAGTGCTGAGATTGTTCTCAGTCTGCTCATTCCCTGTGCATAGACATCTATATCTATGCACAGGGGATGTAGCAGAGAGGACATCGCGTTTTGGACTGCGTCGGACAGAAGAGGATTTTTTTAATTAAAGATGGAGTCCCTAATGGCTTTTTTTTTTATTTGAAATAAAAAATTTTCTCTGTGTTGTGTTTTTTTAACCCTTTATTGGAGATTCTTAGTGGCTGGGTCAAACGTGGCCTGACATTAAGAATCTCGGGCTTAATATCAGCTTGTATAACAAAGCTGGTATTAACCCCTTTATTACCCAGCGTGCCACCGCCACCAGGGCCGCTGGAAGAGCGGGGTTCAGCGCCAGAGGATGGCGCTTCAATGAACGCGCCATCTTCTGGGGCGGCTGCGGGCTGCAATTTGCAGCGGGGGGTGCCCAGAAAGCTTGGGCATCCCTGCGCTGCGGATTCCAGCCCCCAGCTGCTTAGCTGTACCTGGCTAGACATAGAAATTGCGCGGAGCCCCACGCATTTTTTTTTTATTATTTCATGAAATTCATGAAATAATTTAAAAAAAGGGCTCCCCTATATTCTTGTATCTGGCCAGGTACAAATAGGCACCTGGGGGTTGGGGGCAGCCCGTCGCTGCCTGCTGGATCCGGCTGGTTCCAGAAATACGGCGAAGCCCACGTGAAATTTTTTTCTGACAAATCTATACAGCAATGTAAATAAAAGGGACTGCATCTTTATTAACCCCTGGACCATGGGCGAGGGGTTAATAAAGATGCAGTCCCTTTTTAGGATTGTTTTATTGATTTTTCAGAAAAAAAATTACATGGGCTTCGCCGTATTTCTGGAACCAGCCGGATCCAGCAGGCAGCGACGGGCTGCCCCCAACCCTCAGGTGCCTATTTGTACCTGGCCAGACACAAGAATATAGGGGAGCCCTTTTTTTTTTATTATTTCATGAATTTCATGAAATAATTAAAAAAAAATGCGTGGGGCTCCGCGCAATTTCTATGTCTAGCCAGGTACAGCTAAGCAGCTGGGGGCTGGAATCCGCAGCGCAGGGATGCCCAAGCTTTCTGGGCACCCCCCGCTGCAAATTGCAGCCCGCAGCCGCCCCAGAAGATGGCGCGTTCATTGAAGCGCCATCCTCTGGTGCTGAACCCCGCTCTTCCAGCGGCCCTGGTGGTGGTGGCACGCTGGGTAATAAAGAGGTTAGGGCCAGCTTTGTATTATCAGCTGGCCCTAAGCCCGAAATTTATGGCGGTCACGCCAATATTAGACATGACCACCATGAATTTCTATTAAATTGTTTTAAAAAAAACACAACACAGAGAAAAATTTTTATTAGAAATAAAAAAAAAGCCATTAGGCACTCCATCTTTAATTAAAAAAATCCTCTTCCATCCGACGCAGTCCAAAACGCGATGTCCTCTCTGCTCATCCCTGTGCATAGATATAGATGTCTATGCACAGGGAATGAGCATACTGAGAATAATCTCTGCTCTGCTACATCAGGCAGCAGGCGGGCTCTAGGACCCTGGAGCTGCGGCAGCCAGCACACAGAGCAGACAGGACTCTTATCTGTGCGAGTTTCCCAGCGATTACTTGCACAGTAAACGAGTCCAATGCAAATCAATGGCAAAACTAGGATTGCTTCAGGCTGAAGCTTCCGAGACACATCTGTGATTTGTAAATCGCACACTACTCGCTATTACTCGCTTCCCCATTCATTAACATTGGACTCGCTAGACTCGCAACGAGTAGCGAGTCCCGGGCTCGGACTCGCTAGAGTCAAGCGATTCCGAGTAATTTAGGATTCGCCCATCACTAATTTTGACTGTTTGGCCAAACACTGGGACCTTCTACGAGTGGCCTCTACAGTCTCATCTGCGCCTCCTGACACCCCCGAGACAGCAGAGCTACCACTGCTTCTGCACAGAGGCAGAATTGTGGCTGAGGCTGCAATTGTTGATGTGCTTCCAGGACTACGTCTCTGTCCAGGGAGCCGCAACCTAAGCTCGTCACTAGCATCCTCCTCCACATGCTCTGCTGAGTTTATCAACTGCCTGCCTGTGGGTTGACAGTAAATGGGATCTCCAACTTCATCATCACCCTGTGTGTTCTCACACTTGTTGGTCCTCAGAGTCAACCTCTTCCTGCCCTGAGCGCAAAGTCAAGTTGTCATTCCAATCAGGTATCTGAGTCTCATCATCATCTGCCTTATTGTCTCCATTAACAGGGATTACAGTTTGGGAATGAGAGTCTACGTTATGCTTGGACCCTTCTTCATCTGGGCCTGGATCCGACTCAAAAAGATGTTGGGCTTCGGTGCAGATCATTTCTTCGTTTTGACTCAAGTGAAACTTTGGAGCAGACCCCTGATTCCCAGGATATAGTATGAGTGAACCGCTCTGCAGACTCACTCATCTGTGTTAACCCTTAGTCAGTAGGGAGGCTGGAGACTTGTGAGGTGTGAGGAAGCAAGTGCAACTGGGGTGACACCTCTGAGGACTGGAGTGTTTGATGTTGAAGTTGAGGTGGAGGAGAGCCCACTTGATGATGTGTTTGATATCCATTGAAGCACCTGCTCTTTTTGGGCCACATCTACAAGCTTTAGCGATCCTCTGCTGTGTAAGATAGGAATGATAGCAAATCGTTCACAAAAAGTAGACGTTTTAGTTTGGCTTGAAGACTGTATTTGTTCAGCAGATGTTTTTATTACTTTAGCACCTACCCCACCATCAGCAGATCTTTTACCACTCATATTTGAGGGTAACTAATTTGCAACTCTGTAGTTATTGGCATAAAAACTATGGATGTAAAACTAGCAAAGCTGAGTGGCCAAAGAATTGTACTACCCTAAATAGAATTTGGTAAGTAGGTTTGGGTAGATGCAACACAAGAGTTATTTCAGCACTGTGTGTTGGCAGATTTCAACAGAACACTGGACCACAGCTACCTAGAGAAACGGTGGTACTACCCTAAATAGGTTTTGGTAAGTAGGTTTGGGCAGATGCAATACAAAAGTGTTTTCTGCGCTGTGTGGCAGTAGTTTTCAAAAGAACACTGGACCACAGCTACCTAGCCAAAGAGTGGTACAACCCTAAATAGATTTTGGTAATTAGGTTTGGGCAGATGCAACACAAGAGTTTGTTCAGCGCTGTGTGGCGGTAGATTTAAACATAACACTGCTACCTAGTCAAACAGTGTTACTAGCCAAAAAGGATTTGCTTGGCTAGATGCAGTAAGAAATGGCTAGTAAGAACAGGAGGTTTAGCTTTCTTCACAGCAGTACTACACCAGTGCCTGGCACACACTGCTACTAGCCACAAAGGATTTCCTTGGCTAGATGCAGTAAAAAATGGCTAGTAAAGACCGGAGGTGTAGCTTTCTTCAAAACAGTGTTATACCTGTGCCTGGCACACACTGCTACTAGCTAAAAAGGATTTGCTTGGCTAGATGCAGTAAAAAGTGGCTAGTAAAGATCGGAGGTTTCTTCATAACAGTGCTAAACCAGTGCCAAAAAGTATTTGCTTGGCTAGGTGCTGTAAGAAATACTTGCACAGCACTGGAACACACCTGCCTGGCAAACAGTGCTTTTAAGCCCTAAAAAGGGCTGTTCTTGGAAGTTGTCCCTAAACCTACTATGTACCTAACTTTGAATGGATTCGCTATCCAACTAGGTTTGTAGCGCACACAGCAGCAGTGGCGGCGTCTGACACTGAGCTCCAACACTGATAAAATGGCGAGGAGGGAAAATGGCAGGTTCTTATATGGCAAGGACATGTGACATACCCAGCCAATGACACAAGCCCTTTTTTGCAAAAAGTGCACTTTTCTCTATGTGTGCTGATAGGCTGACAGACCGAACTACCCACAGTAAGTGCGGGAAGGAAAAAAAAATGGAGATCGGCATTATTTGACCACAGACCTCTCCACAGCCTCCCCTCCCGCCCACTATTTCAAGATACTGAAACTCATAATAACATTGAACCAAAGCATTACTGTGAAAAGTCAGTAACACTTTTGGACAACGAAACGTTATCGAACATAACCTCAAATTATCGGATTTTTAGCAAATAGTTTGCATTTGTCGAATGACTTGAATATAGCCCAAAACAGGTTGAATTTTAAATTGGTGAACATGTTCAAACAAATAAACGAAATGTGCTTAAACTCCGGAAAATAGCGAACACAAGAATTGCTATATGAACAATATTTGAAAAAATCAGTTTGGAGTAGCACTAAACCATGATCAACCAACACACGCATAATAACCAACTGTATACAAAGAAAAAGAAGCATGAATATACGACTGGGATCAACTGTGTAGTCTCTTATAATAACAAATTTTATTAGGTACAAAATTGGTGCAATTCAAGACAAAACAGTTAAAATCACATAGAAACTGTGCCACAACATAGAGGGACATGAAAATAGTACAATGTCCCTTCTGGAGGGAAGCTTTCTGGAGTAAACACAGGGGTGGATTGTTTGATGAGACAGACCCTCAGACTGTTGATGAGTCCTTTGATTCTATATCCTCTGAGTTGATACGATTGCACAAATCTGCCACCAGAATTTGGTGAAACATAATCAGCTTAGAAAACTACATCAAGCTGGGTTTTGCTCCTAGAGGCCTAAGGGCACAAATATTTCCTGCTTGGGATGTGTATGTGGATGTTGATTTCAAAAGAACTTGGGAAGCGGATCTGTCTAAATGATCCATCATAATTATCAATATGTTGATTGATTTCGACAAAACATTACTATCTAAAATGAAGGGAGAAATTAGAGCTTTGGAATCAAAGCTTAAAGACTTTGATCAACAAAAGCTTGTTATCTCATTCCAGGATCACCTTAAAAAATATAATAGACCGCTTTGATAATGAAATCAAAAGCGGAAAATGAAAAAACTATTAAGGGATAAAAAAGATCTAGAAGACAACAAACTATATAGGTGGTCTCATAGGAATAATAATAGACCATCCAGACCGCCCCCTCCAAAAAAGCCTAGAGGCCCTAAAAAACCACAAAAGCCAGAAAATTCCCAATGATACCCCTGAGGAAGGTGCATGGAACTGCACCGAAACGCGTAGGAAATAAAGAAGAATACTGCTACAAGATATATCTTGCATTCCTTGTGTTTCCTGTGGACACTAGGGATGGGCGAATCTACTCGCTAGGACTCGTTACTCTGCGAGTAGTAAGGGACTCGCAGGACTCGGTACTCTGCGAGTTTCCCAGTATTTACTCGCACAGTAACGAGTCCAATGCAAATCAATGGCAATCCTAGTTTTGTCAGAGACTCTGACAAAACTAGGATTGCAATTGTCTTGCATTGGACTCGCTACTGTGCCAGTGATAGCAGGGAAACTCGCAGAGTAAGAGCTGTCTGCTCTGTGCAGCTCCAGGGTCCTAGAGCCCACCTGCTGCCTGATGTAGCAGAGCTGAGATTGTTCTCAGTCTGCTCATTCCCTGTGCATAGACATCTATATCTATGCACAGGGGATGTAGCAGAGAGGACATCGTTTTTTGGACTACGTCGGACGGAAGAGGATTTTTTTAATTAAAGATGGAGTCCCTAATGGCTTTTTTTTTTTATTTCTAATAAAAAATTTTCTCTGTGTGGTGTTTTTTTTAACCCTTTATTGGAGATTCTTAGTGGCCGGGTCAAACGTGGCCTGACATTAAGAATCCCGGGCTTAATACCAGCTTGTATAACAAAGGTGGTATTAACCCCTTTATTAACCAGCGTGCCACCGCCACCAGGGCCGCTGGAAGAGCGGGGTTCAGCGCCAGAGGATGGCGCTTCAATGAATGCGCCATCTTCTAGGGAGGCTGCGGGCTGCAATTTGCAGCGGGGGGTGCCCAGAAAGCTTGGGCCTCCCTGCGCTGCGGATTCCAGGCCCCAGCTGCTTAGCTGTACCTGGCTAGACATAGAAATTGCGCGGAGCCCCACGCGTTTTTTTTTTATTATTTCATGAAATTCATGAAATAATAAAAAAAAGGGCTCCCCTATATTCTTGTGTCCGGCCAGGTACAAATAGGCACCTGGGGGTTGGGGGCAGCCCGTCGCTGCCTGCTGGATCCGGCTGGTTCCAGAAATACGGCGAAGCCCATGTAATTTTTTTTTTTTATAAATCAATAAAACAATCCTAAAAAAAGGGACTGCATCTTTATTAACCCCTCGCCCATGGTCCAGGGGTTAATAAAGATGCAGTCCCTTTTATTTACATTGTTTTATGGATTTTTCAGAAAAAAATTTGACGTGGGCTTCGCCGTATTTCTGGAACCAGCCGGATCCAGCAGGCAGCGACGGGCTGCCCCCAACCCCCAAGTGCCTATTTGTACCTGGCCAGACACAAGAATATAGGGGAGCCCTTTTTTTTAATTATTTCATGAATTTCATGAAATAATAAAAAAAAAACGCGTGGGGCTCCGCGCAATTTCTATGTCTAGCCAGGTACAGCTAAGCAGCTGGGGGCTGGAATCCGCAGCGCAGGGAGGCCCAAGCTTTCTGGGCACCCCCCGCTGCAAATTGCAGCCCGCAGCCGCCCCAGAAGATGGCGCGTTCATTGAAGCGCCATCCTCTGGCGCTGAACCCTGCTCTTCCAGTGGCCCTGGTGGCGGTGGCACGCTGGGTAATAAAGGGGTTAATACCAGCTTTGTTATACAAGCTGGTATTAAGCCCGAGATTCTTAATGTCAGGCCACGTTTGACCCGGCCACTAAGAATCTCCAATAAAGGGTTAAAAAAAACACAACACAGAGAAATTTTTTTATTAGAAATAAAAAAAAAAAAGCCATTAGGGACTCCATCTTTAATTAAAAAAGTCCTCTTCCGTCCGACGTAGTCCAAAACGCGATGTCCTCTCTGCTACATCCCCTGTGCATAGATATAGATGTCTATGCACAGGGAATGAGCAGACTGAGAACAATCTCAGCTCTGCTACATCAGGCAGCAGGCGGGCTCTAGGACCCTGGAGCTGCACAGAGCAGACAGCTCTTGCTCTGCGAGTTTCCCTGTTATCACTGGCACAGTAGCGAGTCCAATGCAAGACAATTGCAATCCTAGTTTTGTCAGAGTCTTTGACAAAACTAGGATTGCCATTGATTTGCATTGGACTCGTTACTGTGAGTAAACGCTGGGAAACTCGCAGAGTAACGAGTCCTAGCAGATAGAGCCTGAAGCTTCCGAGACACATCTGCAATTTGTAAATCGCACATTACTCGCTATTACTCGCTTCCCCATTCATTAACATTGGACTCGCTAGACTCGCAATGAGTAGCGAGTCCCGGGCTCGGACTCGCTAGAGTCAAGCGATTCCGAGTAATTTAGGATTCGCCCATCACTAGCGGACACATCTTGCTTCCCAAAACTTTGTGACGGTTTTTCCACGTGCGAGTGGTCGGTGGAGGTCCTGTAGCAGCTGATATTACTTTCATGCCTTCAAACCAGTTGTGGGTTACACAACTGGAATAGGTGAGTGGAATCTATATACACCACCCATACTGTCAGTGGCACTTTTGATACGGCACTATTGCGCCTCTTGTTCCCCCACCATTTTTTTTATCAATGGCCCGGACAGTCAATGGGAGGAGCAGGTAATGACCCAAGAGCTCCAACCTCTCCTACTTCAGGGGAGGATTTTCCATCCAAGGAGAAAAGTGATCTAGAAAACCCACTTGAAGGGGGAGGAGGAAACCTGGGTCCTCCAAGTCTCAAAAATCGCAACCCTCGAATAGGATGTTGGTCCCCGTTACAACCACAGGAACCAGATCGAAGGAAGGAATAGGAGGAACCGAGTTTGGTCACAGGGGTGTCAGAGGTAATGTCCAAGTCATAAATCTTGCTAACTACTCTCTTTCAGAATTTGAGATTAACCTTCTATCTCGTGGACTTTATTTTACTCCAACTAAATTGATAAATTTGAAATTACTAAGGACCTTTACCTATTCTGTAAACAGGTGGTTTTTAAGTATTTACATCAGCGACCGGCTGTGATTGAAGGATTGTCATCACAAGATAGAGCCGTATTAAAGGATCTGTTGGACATATTGCAAGAAGGGACTGAAGAACCAGGTAATTTAAATAACAAAAAAACATTTCCACTACGATTGTCCTCTAAGGCGACATCCCCCCTTTTCTGTTTGCCCAGCTGTCCAAATATTTTTTGAGCTTACTAGTTGGGACATCAGGGAACTTAAAATTAATCAACATGAAAAAAACAACTTAACGATTGATGAGAGAAGAGCCATTGAAAGTCTACAAAAGAACTCTTCATTTTTGATTAAAGAAGCAGATAAAGGGGGCAATATAGTACTCTGGCCTGTAGAAATGTACCTCGAAGAAGCCCATAGACAGCTGGGTGACTCGGCTTGTTATCAACCCCTTCCAACGGACCCCACAGGAGTATTTAAGAAAAAACTTGAAACATTAGTAAGAAGAGTGTTTGAATTAAACATCATAAATAAAAAAGAGAGGGACATTCTCCTAATAAAACATCCAAAAATCCCCTCTTTCTACTTGCTTTCGAAGGTGCATAAGTCCACAACAAGGCCACCAGGGAGACCGATTGTGTCGGGGATAGAAGAACTGTTTGAACATGCTTGTTCATATATTGACTTCTAGTTCAAGGAGAAGAAGATATATGTTATAAATGAGCGATCACCTCTGGGTAAATAAATATCATATTTTATTAATAGAAAACACTGCACACATTATACAAGATTTTATCAAAACATTTAAAAAGGCTGAAAGCCTACATGCTAAAGGGGAAGAAGTAATCCCCTGCTACAGAGACCAATATTTTTTACCAATTATTCAAAAAATCTCAATGAGCCAGACAATTCCAAAAATCATTAATAATCACAATATAGTGCAAAGAGTAGGAAAAGGTCATAAGATGTGCTTAACGACAAAGTGCAAGTTAATTACCCAACATACATTATATAGTCATATTTTGCACCAGGTACACATAAATATAAAGTGCAACTAGGCTCAAATTAATCCAATAGTATTTTATGTATAAGGGCGCAGCTTTGGTTGCAAAATCACAGCTCAGATTAGCCAGACGCTCATCAAAGTTATGATTCATATAAGCTACCGTACATACCCTGTGCTCAGAGATCTGCACTCCACAATCCTGCACCCAGTAATGAGAAAAGAAAAATGAAAACTCAGTGAGAGAAAACAAACTTATACTAAGGTAGCTACAAGATGTACACCATTCTAGACCTTCAGGTGACCAGACATCAATTAAGAATGTCTAGATAGTTATCCATTGTTACAAAATGAGCAGATATAAAAGGTTGTCAACCTCCAAGGGAAAGAGGCAGGAAAATGTCGACTTCTATGTGAAGGTGGACATCCTTCAGATTATGCACTAGATATTATAGTCCAGACCATGTCCAGGTCAAAGACCAGACATTAAAGAATAAAGATAGAAAATGTATTTGAACCAAAAACAGTCACAATAATGAATGTATATGATATAAGTGGACACTAGTTGGCAACGCCAACGTGTGCACACCGGGTACCAATAGTAAACAAAAAAAACTTTAAATCAATAATAAAAAAAAAAAAAACTGATGAAAGGAAAATACATATTAGTAAAAATAAGTACAGACCCACAATGGAGAATTAGTAACAGTAAACGGTATTCATTTAGTGAAAAGATCCTCCTGTCACGGATGGTAACCAGGTATTCTAATATTCATCATGACCATTGTTAAATAAAGTGATTGTCAAAAATCCTATCACAGACACCATGGCTTGCAAAAAAGGCTTATGGCCAAACTCATAGGTTTAATACCATAACGATATAAAATTATCAGTACACCAACTAAATATCAAGTCAAATCTCTCCAAGGCCGAATATTCGACAGTCAGGGACAAGTCCCTGCAGATAGTATTGCCATAGTGTTGTCCTAAGAGGACATATTCACCCACTAAAATAACATCTTCAACCAAGGGGAAGTCAGAAAACAGGGTGTTTTGTAAGAAAGTACGTACAAATCCAGACGGGTACGGGCGCATCAGGCATGCTGAAAGTAGAGACAAAGGTCCAACCAGCATGTCCCAAAAGTAACCACATCCATAGTCCAAGTCCATGAGGTGGTTTACTCGTCTCCCACGATTGGGGGACAAAGACCACAGTGCACATCCAGAGAAAAATCCAGGGTGGGCAAACTCCATCAAATTTGTCCATAGGGAAATCTTCATAAAAGGCTACATACTTAGACCCAGTGGAAGGGTGCACGTTTTGGTTATCTTCCCTCTAAAACCTTCGCCGCATGTAGACGCCACGGCGACCTGTTGGGCAAAGACAACACGATCTTAAAGTAGTTCAGATTTGTTTGTAAAAGCCATTGTACAATAACTCCTAATTAAGGCCTTGAGGAGACAGACTCTTCAGCTCGAATATCCACCTGGCCTCCAGCTTAAGTAGCTCAAGGGTTATGTTACCCCCTCTAATATTGGGTTGTATCCTTTGTAGTCCCACTATATGTAGACCGTTAGGATTATAGTCATGTTCGGCCAAGAAATGTTTTGCAATTGAGGTCAGGCTTATACCTTTCTTGTGATTTTTTTTGGCGGTGTTAAAGGTCGAAACATGTTGTTGAAGTCTTCTTCTTAACTCTTGTGTCATTTGCCCACCATATACTTTCTTACATCCGTAGATGATGGCGTAAACAAGGTTCTTTGAGCGGCAGTTGAAGTACGCTCCAGACTTTAATACAAAAGGTTGTACTGTTAGATTCAACGTATCTAAGGCAATCATGAAGGGGCAAGATATACAATTCCCACAAGCATAGGTGCCCCTTAATCTGGTTCCGCCCCCGGTACGTCTACCCGGCCTCATGAAATGACTTCTGGTTAGAAGGTCTTTCATGTCTGAGGCCCTCATGGCCATCAACCCAGGTGTATCAGACAAAAGAGAAAAAACTGCACAGCACTCACAGACATAAAGTGAACTGGTGCCAGCAGGGACGCTGGGTCAAACAAATAGAAAAAATTCTCTGCAGCACTCAGCTACTACCAGTGATGTACATATGGTAACAAGCTGTATATATATGAGAAAAAAGTTTAAAAACTTACATTTTTTTCAAAAAACTCAAAATTCTTATTTTTTTATTTCTGAAGTTCTTAGTACATACTTTGGCCAATGTCTGTTTGCTCATCAACTGCGACAAAGTGTCAGAAGTTTGTAGAAGATCTAAATGTGAACAACTGGAGCATAAGGCTTACATCTCAGCATTCAGAGAAAGAGATTGAGTTCCTGGACTTGAAGATCATTTCCTGTAATGGGAAAATACAAACTACGCTACATTGGAAGCCGACAGCAACCAACAGTGTCTTGCATTGTAGCAGTTTTCTTCCATCATATATGCATAATGCAATCCCTAAAGGTCAGTTCTTCCAAGTGCGACAAAATTGTAGTGAAGATGCAAATTTCAGAGAGGAAGCAAGAGACCTGTCCAGGAGGTTTAGGGATAGGGGTTACCCGAGGAAAGTAATATCAAGGGCTTTCGAGAGTTCTAGACGCCAAAATCGCCAAGAACTCTTGAAACCACGAGAGAGAAAAATAATTACTACTGTAAACCTAACTACGCCCTACAATAATCACTGGGACGACGTGTATAAGATCCTTAACAAAAACTGGGGGATTCTAAGGAGTGACCTAAAACTTTTGTCACTTCCTAGGTGAGCGACCAGTTATTGTGGCAAAATAAAGCAAGCATTCTGAAAGATAGTTTGTGTCAAAGTTATTTTCAGCATCCGTCTAGACCATTGGGATGGGGAACATGGATCAATGGCACTTATCCCAGCGGGGAGTGCTCAGTGATATGATCGCTTGGAACAATATTGCTCTGTCCACCTTTCCAAAAGAGATTTATACCACCTTTGATTCCAATTGCCATACATGTAATGCAATTTACGTCTTGGTTTGCAGTGGGCGAGACAACCCAGGAAGTGAGGAAAAGATTCAAAGTCACCTTTCCAATATTGTTTGGGCAAAAAATCATCTGGAAAAAGGTATACCTATCTCCTCTGTGGCGAGACACTTCCTGAATCACCATAATGGTGTCACCAGAGGCTTGAAAGTCATAATAATAGACAGAGCAAAGACCTCAGCACGCAATGAGTATATCATGGACGATGTATTAAGAAAGCAGGCTAAATGGATTTATAACTTAAAGAGTTTGGCTCTGGATGGGCTCAATGAGGAGCTTCTGTACAAAGATTTTTACAGGAAATAATTAATCAATCAATTGAACTATTGTATGAATTTATTATCTCTCCATGGATTAGTCTGATATAGTCATTCACATTCAGTTTATAATAACATATTGAGAATGTTGATACAATTATGGATTATAATAAACAAAAAAACTTTTCTTCTTTAGGTTCTACCGGAGAGCTGTCTAAATTTATTCAGCTATTTCTATTGGGGCATTATATGTCCTTTTCGTCACTTCAATTCTGATTTTCATTTTTCAGCTAGTTACATGTTCTACTATCTACCATTATTAAGTAACCAGAAGGTTTCTTGCATTTTTGCCCTCAGTATCTATGCTGATAATGCTTTTCCTCCAAAAATTGGCCCATTGCCGTATTATCCTTTTGATAACAGTCTGTACTTCATCCCCTGTGCTTCTCCTTGGCATTGTCTGCACATTGAGAAATATATGGGACCGACGTCTCCTCACCGTGCATGCACAGTGCTAGTGATGAGGTCCCCTCCGACCGGTCGGTCTGCGCACGTGTCATTTAGTTCCGCATACGTCATCGCTCCTTGACATGCACAGTAGCCATTTTCGGATGCCAGGAACGCGGCCCGGACATGAAATAGGTGATCTCTATACATGATAATGTTATGCAAATTTAGGACCCTTTTACCCATATCTGTGCACCCTTCTGACCTCTAAGGAAGCCCCAAAGTGAGGGTGACACGCGTTGGGTGTGGGGACTGGTCCCACTGTCTGCTACTTGCCATCTCATGGCTATCATTTGGGTGATTATGGATCACACTTTAAGGGCCTAGCGTCCTCTTTCCTCTTTACTGCCTCTCTTCAATACTAAGGGGATTTTTTCCATCCTTATGTTTTTCAACAGGTGACTAAAGTGATTATTGTGCTATCCCCATGAGGGACCCTTTCTGAATCATATATGGTTAAACTGACACTCCATCTGCCTTAATGCCAACCTATTAGACTTAGAAAAATTACATATATTTATTTTTATTAGGGGATATACTACTAAGTGCAGAGGAGTGGTAATAACATACTTGTGAGTACCTATTATTGTTGTTATGCGCTTAGGCTAGGGTCACACTTGGGAGACTGTTTTTTTGGAGGATCCGTTACCGGATGCATTTTTTTTGCCTGCATTTTGATGCATTTTGTGTCACCGGAAAAACGCATGCGTTAATACATATTGCACATATGTGGCATGCGTTAATTGATAAACTCCAATGTTAAAACACATGCGTTTTTCCAAAAGCCACAAAAAACGTTGCTTACCACGGTTTTGGGTGCTTTGCCAAAACCGCATAGGTTCAAACACATTGCACATTTACAATGCATTTTTTGCACTGGAGCCTATGGATGAGTTAACGCAAGCGTTTTTCTACAATTTCACAACGAAAAACGCATGCTTTTAGCACATCCATGGCGCAAGTGTGACCCTAGCCTTAGTAATGTTACTTGTCATCTTATATTGAAGTTTGGCTATGATATTTGACTGTATTGATTGAATACATCCACTCTTGCATGTATCCAACCCCATTCTTAGCAGCAGTGGTTGAAGGGACATTGTACTATTTTCATGTCCCTCTATGTTGTGGCACAGTTTCTGTGTGTTTTAATTGATTTTAACAGTTTTTTCTTGAATTGCACCAATTTTGTACCCAATAAAATTTATTATAAGAGACTACACAGTTGATCCCAGTCGTTTGTACACCTTCTTTTTCTTTGTATACCATTGGTTATTAAGCGTGTGTTGGTTGATCATGGTTTAGTGCTACTCCAAACTGTTTTTTTTTTAGAATTTTTGCATTCCAACAAAGCATTTCTTCAGAGTCTTCTCAGGGGCATGTGTGATGAAATGGACCCCTTTAATGTATAACCTATGAGTATTTCAGACCATATTGTTTTTTGGTTTGCAAATTTGTAATATGCCACTCATTGGTTAAGTCTTTAAAATCTAGCCAGACAGTATTTTGTATTTTGTTTACCCAGTGTTCCTAGAGTCTTGTAGATGTTTGGTGATGTGGATTTATGTAATGCAATTATCTCTCTTCTGTAAGGTCAGAGGGACTTAATCCTGTTAGAATGCCAATGTATTACCATGTGGATTTTTGACTCTATGGAAATGGCCTCAGCCACCATTGTTTGTGGTCAGGGTGTTACACTAAATGTCTAAATGTCTATACTAAACCCTCCTTGACCCCTCTTTGTCAATCATCATTTAAAAGAACATTATCCTAGCAGCTTGAAAGCGAGCCAAGGAGAGAACAGTCTTATTCCACCAATCAAGAAGTCCCCAATATCCTGCAATGAGGGCTGAAGGTATATAAGGAGACCTGTTCATTAACCAGGGTGATATTGATTCTGTCTAGTGCTCTCAGTCTAGAGATTTTGGTCCCGGCTAGAGGTGCACTAGATTGGACAAATGCAGCTAATCTAGGATCTTTGGATCCGATTGGCCTGCCATAACCCCAGGCCTAGGCATTTTGGTGTCAACCGGGGGGATCAGAACCTGGATTTTATAACCACAAGGACTTCAGCATCAAATTATCGGATTCGGCTGTGGTGACAAAGACTGCAAAAGGAAGCAACCCATGTTGGGACGATCCAGTCACCTGGCTACAGACTTTTGCTGTGCTATATTCTAATCCCTGGTGAGCCAGCGGAAGGGTGAGACTCTGTTGCCTTTTACATTGTTGTGTTTTGCTGGTTATGTGTTATATGCTGTTGACTGTTTGGGGATCCAATAAAGCCTTAATGTTGTGATTCCCTCATCCTGTGTTGCCTGAGTAGTGTTTCGCCCACGGTTAAGGAGCTCGTACGTTCAGTTTGGGGATGAGCCCTGGTCCAGGTTTTCTTGCTAAAGGCGGCTGGGCCAGCGGACGAGAGCACCCACTGACCCCCGTGTCTCCACAGCATGCTTTTTCACTCACTCCCAAGATGTAGCCTGGGAGTGGCAGATAAAAGCGCACACCTACCAAAGAAAACTGTGAAAAAACTCTAAGTTGGATTGCAAGTAAAAATCAAACATAGGCTAGGGTCACATTAGCGTCAGCCCTCATGCTGACGCACCCGTTAAAAACTTAGAATTTCCCAGCCTGAGCGCATAGCGTCAACGGAATGTAACGCTGGGCTCAGGCTGTGTATTGATCACTATGGTTACCCCCCCCGCACAGCGCAGCCTGCCACTTCACTCACAAGGGCAGGATATGTGCTTTTGATCAGCCCACAGGAAATGCGGTCTGCAACATTTTCCTGTGAGCTGATCAAAAGTGCATATCCGGGTCTTCTCACTGGAGCTGGCCGGTGCGGGAACCATAAGGTAACCATAGCAATGCACAGGCAGGCGGCGCATAGCGTTACCTGCCGTCAACACTCTGCGCTATGCCTGCCTGGGACAAAGTTTTTAGCAGATGTGCCAGGCTAGGGCCAGACGCAGGTCTGACCCTAGCCATAGTGAGCTCTAGAAAGAAACGAATGTGAATATGTCTGCAATGGAGTAATGAAGCGCAAAACATAAAAGATCAGCATATTAGGGAGAACACAGGGATTTTTACAAAGCATTTCAAGAGTAACCGTCGTTTAAATTTTTATTTAATAATAATAATGTAGTGTAGAGCAAGTGATTATAATAAACTTTCACATATACTTTATTAATGAAATCAGGAAGGAAACGAAAGAAAACTTCAACAAGATGTCCGCAGCAGGCTGTGTGTGAAGCTCATTCTTTTTCACCTCCGTTTTCTTGGCCTACCCTGTGTTCACAATACAGCTGATAAGACTGTCAAATTACCTCATGCTGGCATCCTGCTGAGCACAAACAGCTGCTGGGAGATCTTGTCTGACTCCTCATTCACATGGCTTCTACTCTGTGCTCTGTGAGAACACCGAGCAAAGCCATGTGCAGGTGCTGGCAAGAGGTAATTTGACAATCTTATCATCTGTATTGTGAATGCAGTTTAGGTCATGGCTTCTGAAGACAGAAGTGACTAAGGCTGGCTTCCCACCATGGCACAATCCGATCCGGTGTAAACCGGACAGCCCTGGACCGGATTTTGGCTCCATATGGGGCCGGTTGGAGCCGGATTGCAGCTCTCTGCCATCGGGTTTCCATGTGTCCGGGAGAATCTGGGAGGAATCAGATTTTTCTCACGGACACAAAATCAGGGTTCCCTAGCATGGGAGCCTATGGGGCCGGATTGCCCCGATCCGGGAGGACTCGGGAACCGGACACCTATGGCTGCACGCTGATGTAATTTCAGGACCGCGGCTAGCTCCCCACGAGCTGTGGTCCTGAATTATCAGCAGCGGCAGCTGCGTCCGGCTGCACACCGGACCGGAGTGCATATTAGCTCTCCAGTTCTGTGTGCTGATCCGGTCCGGGGCTGTCAGGTTCATCCCTGACAGCCCCGGATCGGATTAAACCGTGGTGTGAACCTAAGAATGAGCATCACACACGACCTGCTGAGGACATCTTGTAGAAGTTTTTTTTAATGGTTTCCTTTATGATTTCATTAATAAAGTATACGTGAAAGTTGATTATAATCACTTTCTCTACATTACTATTAAATAAAAATTTAAATGACAGATATGCTTTAACTCAATGTTTTTGAGTAAGTGACACTTTCTCTTTGGTGAGTCTCTTCCAAAAAATGAAAGGGGCTAGTGCATGCAGTCTCTCTTTCTTACAAAGGAAAAGTCGGACAATTTGAAAGAATGCATGTCTAATCTAGCCTATTATTTTACACTAGTAAAAAGGCCCGATGCAATTGCATCGGGAGCGCGGTGAAATGAATTGTGTGTATACAGGCGGGTCAGTGGGTATCAGAGTATAGAGGCGGCTGTGGGTAGCAGATCATAGAGGCGGCTCTGTGGGTAGCAGAGTATACAGGCGGCTCTGTGGGTAGCAGAGTATACAGGCGGCTCTGTGGGTAGCAGAGTATACAGGCGGCTCTGTGGGTAGCAGAGTATACAGGCGGCTCTGTGGGTAGCAGAGTATACAGGCGGCTCTGTGGGTAGCAGAGTATACAGGCGGCTCTGTGGGTAGCAGAGTATACAGGCGGCTCTGTGGGTAGCAGAGTATACAGGCGGCTCTGTGGGTAGCAGAGCATAGAGGCGGCTCTGTGGGTAGCAGAGCGTAGAGGCGGCTCTGTGGGTAGCAGAGTGTAGAGGCAACTGTGTGGGTAGCAGAGTGTACAGGCGGCTGTGTGGGTAGCAGAGTGTACAGGCGGCTCTGTGGGTAGCAGAGTATGCAGGCGGCTCTGTGGGTAGCAGAGTATACAGGCGGCTCTGTGGGTAGCAGAGTATTGAGGCGGCTCTGCGGTGGAGGGGTGAGGAGAGATGGGGCTCTGCGGTGGAGGGGTGAGGAGAAAAGCGGCTCTGTGTGGTGGAGGGGTGAGGAGATAAGCGGCTCAGTGTGGTGGAGAGGTGAGGAGATAAGCGGCTCTGTGTGGTGGAGGGGTGAGGAGATAGGCGTCTGTGTGGTGGAGGGGTGAGGAGATAAGCGGCTCTGTATGGTGGAGGGGTGAGGAGATAAGCGGCTGTGTGGTGGAGGGGTGAGGAGATAAGCGGCTGTGTGGTGGAGGGGTGAGGAGATAAGCGGGTGTGTGGTGGAGGGGTGAGGAGATAAGCGGCTGTGTGGTGGAGGGGTGAGGAGATAAGCGGCTCTGTGTGGTGGAGGGGTGAAGAGATAAGCGGCTCTGTGTGGTGGAGGGGTGAGGAGATAAGCGGCTCTGTGTGGTGGAGGGGTGAGGAGATAAGCGGCTCTGTGTGGTGGAGGGGTGAGGAGATAAGCGGCTCTGTGTGGTGGAGGGGTGAGGAGATAAGCGGCTCTGTGTGGTGGAGGGGTGAGGAGATAAGCGGCTATGTGTGGTGGAGGGGTGAGGAGATAAGCAGCTCTGTGTGGTGGAGGGTGAAGAGATAAACGGCTGTGTGATGGAGGGGTGAGGAGATAAGCGGCTCAGTGTGGTGGAGGGGTGAGGAGATAAGCGGGTGTGTGGTGGAGGCCCTCTTTCACACACCTCTTGTTCCTTTCTTTATTTGGTCCCATCTTCTCTCCAGCTTCTTATATATCTCCTTCACGCTGGGTATACTCCATGGCTCCGCCCACCCAGGTCGCATGCCTGTGACATCATCGCAGGTCCTGGTGCTCCATATAATGTCTTGTGCTGGGCAAGCTAATACAGCCCTGATGCTGAGGTGAGTGACCTGGAGGCTGCTGCGGCCCCCCCACACGTGCTGCCTGGGGCGGACGGCCCCCCCCACGCTACGCCACTGGGCTGATAGGAGAGTTGTGGCTGCGGGTGGGCAGCGGACACTGCTCGCGATGACGCTACAGAGTTAACAGTAAGAAAAGGTCAAATTCTAGATTTATTTTTAAGGTGTAGGTGACACAAGCGAGTGAGTGCTCGGATGTGGAGAGTGAAAGAGAGATCTGAGTCAAATATAACCCCAAGACAGCTGCCGTGCATTATAATATAACTAGCTGTGAGCCCGATGCAAATGCATCGGGATTCTAGAACGTGGCAATATTATTTGCATTATAGCATTATTATTACCATTAATAGCATAATTATTAGCATTAACAGCATTATTATTAGCATTAATAACATTATTAACAGCAATAATAGTATTATTAATAGTATTGTTATTAGTATTAATAGCATTATTACCATAAATAGCATTAATAATAGCGTTAATAGCATTATTATGAGGAGTAATAGCATTATTAGCATTAATAAAATTATTAATAGCATTAATATAATTAAAAATAGCATTAATAGCATTATTATTAGGATTAATAGCATGATTATTAGAATTAATAGCATTAATATTAGCATGAATAGCATTAATAGCATTATTAATAACATTAATACCATTATTAATAGCATTAATAGCCTAAATAATAGAATTAATAGCATAAATAATCGCATTAATAGCATGAGTATTAGCATAAAGAGCATTAATAGCAATATTATTAGCATTAATAGAATTTTGAATAGCATAAATAGCATGATTATTAGCCTTAATAGCATTATTAATAGCGTTAATATGATTATTATTAGCATTATTAGCATTAATATTAGCATTAATAGCATAATTATTAGCATTAATAGCATTATTATTAGCATTAATAGCATTAATAATACAATTAATAGCATTAATATTAGCATTAATAGCATTAATAGTATTATTAATAGCATGAATAACATTATTAATAGCATTAATAGCATTAATAGCATTATTAATAGCATTAATAGCATAAACAATAGAATTAATAGCATAACTAATCACATTAATAGCATTACTATTAGCATAAAGAGCATTAATAGCAATATTATTAGCATTAATAGCATTTTGAATAGCATAAATAGCATGATTATTAGCCTTAATAGCATTATTAATAGCGTTAATATGATTATTATTAGCATTATTAGCATTAATAGTAGCATTAATAGCATAATTATTAGCATTAATAGCATTATTATTAGCAGTAATAGCATTATTATTAGCATTAATAGCATAATTATTAACATTAATAGCATAATTATTAGCATTAATAGCATTAATAGCAATATTATTTGCATTAATACCATTATGATTACCATTAATAGCATAATTATTAGCATTAATAGCATATATATTAGCATTAATAGCATAATTATTAGCATTAATAGTATTAATATTAGCATTAATAGCATAATTATTAGCATTAATAGCATAAATATTAGCATTAATAGCATAATTATTAACATTATTAGCATTAATAATAGCATTAATAGCAATATTATTTGCATTAATAGCATTATTATTACCATTAATAGCATAATTATTAGCATTAATAGCATAATTATTAACATTAATAGCATAATTATTAGCATTAATAGCATTAATAGCAATATTATTTGCATTAATACCATTATGATTACCATTAATAGCATAATTATTAGCATTAATAGCATAAATATTAGCATTAATAGCATAATTATTAGCATTAATAGTATAAATATTAGCATTAATAGCATAATTATTAGCATTAATAGCATAAATATTAGCATTAATAGCAATATTATTTGCAATAATAGCATTATTATTACCATTAATAGCATAATTATTAGCATGAATAGCATAATTATTAATATTAATAGCATTAATAATAGCATTAATAGCAATATTATTTGCATTAATAGCATTCTTATTACCATTAATAGCCTAATTATTAGAATTAATAGCATAATAATTACCATTAATAGCATTAATAATAGAATTAATAGCAATATTATTTGCATTAATAGCATTATTATTACCATTAATACCATAATTATTAGCATTAATAGCATAATTATTAGCATTAATAGCATTATTATTAGCAGTAATAGCATTATTAATAGCATTAATTAAATTAATAATACAATTAATAGCATTTATTTATTTTTTTATTATTATTTTTTATTTAATTATTTATTATTTTTTATTTATTTTTTTATTATTTTTTAATTATTTTGTAATTATTTTTTTTATTATTAAATTTATTATTTATTTAAAGTGAGCCTGAGGCAGAGACCCAGTTTTCTTTCAGGTCCGCTGAAAGGGCTGATATTATTAGCATATATTTATTTTTTTTTATTATTATTTTTATTTAATTATTTATTATTTTTTATTTATTTTTTTATTATTTTTTAATTATTTTTTAATTATTTTTTTTATTATTAAAATTATTATTTATTTAAAGTGAGCCTGAGGCTGAGACCCAATTCTCTTTCAGGTCCGCTGAAAGGGCTGATATTATTAGCATATATTTAATTTTTTTATTATTATTTTTATTTAATTATTTATTATTTTTTATTTATTTTTTTATTATTTTTTAATTATTTTTTAATTATTTTTTTTATTATTAAATGTATTATTTATTTAAAGTGAGCCTGAGGCAGAGACCCAGTTCTCTTTCATGTCCGCTGAAAGGGCTGATATTATTAGCATATATATATTTTTTTTATTATTATTTTTTTTTTTTAATTATTTATTATTTTTTATTTATGTTTTTATTATTTTTTAATTATTTTTTTATTATTTTTTTTATTATTAAATTTATTATTTATTTAAAGTGAGCCTGAGGCTGAGACCCAGTTCTCCTTCAGGTCCGCTGAAAGGGCTGATATTATTAGCATATAATTAATTTTTTTATTATTATTTTTATTGAATTATTTATTATTTTTTATTTTTTTTTTATTATTTTTTAATTATTTTTTAATTATTTTTTTTATTATTAAATTTATTATTTATTTAAAGTGAGCCTGAGGCTGAGACCCAGTTCTCTTTCAGGTCCGCTGAACGGGCTGATATTATTAGCATATATTTAATTTTTTTCTTATTATTTTTATTTAATTATTTATAATTTATTTTTTTATTATTTTTTAATTATTTTTTAATTATTTTTTTTATTATTAAATGTATTATTTATTTAAAGTGAGCCTGAGGCTGAGACCCAGTTCTCCTTCAGGTCCGCTGAAAGGGCTGATATTATTAGCATATATTTAATTTTTTTATTATTATTTTTATTTAATTATTTATTATTTTTTATTTATTTTTTTATTAATTTTTAATTATTTTTTAATAATTTTTTTTATTATTAAATTTATTATTTATTTAAAGTGAGCCTGAGGCTGAGACCCAGTTCTCTTTCAGGTCCGCTGAAAGGGCTCATCTTATTAGCATGTATTTATTTATTTTATTATTATTTTTAATGTAATTATTTATAATTTTTTATTTATTTTTTAATTATTTTTTAATTATTTTTTAATTATTTTTTTTATTATTAAATTTATTTGTTGAGGCGCTCTTCTGATTGGTCGGTGTCTACTGCCCTCAGCCAATCAGAAGAGCTCTTAATTTCCCATTGACATACATTAGCGGTGTGTCGGCGATTTTATGGCCGGCCACCAGGTTCTATTTGTCGGCCCTAAAATCGCGGACACACCGCTAATGCATGTCTATGGGCAGTCAGCCCGATTTCTGATTGGTCGCTCTCTGCTGACGCCGACCAATCAGAATTCGAGCTCACTGCCCATAGACATGCATTAGCGGTGTGTCCGCGATTTTAGGGCCGACAAATAGAACCAGGTGGGCGGCCATAAAATCGCCGACACACCGCTAATGTATTTCAATGGGAAATGAGGGGCTCTTCTGATTGGCTGAGGGCAGTAGACAGCGTCCAATCAGAAGAGCCCCTCACATCTCATTGAGGTAGAATGGTGGATTTGTCGTCCATTCTATCTTAATGATAAGTGAAGAGGACGTCAGAGCTGGAAGTTGGCGGAAAGAAGACAGAAGATCCCCGGGGCCGGACGAAGAGGCGGAGATGGCGGAAAGAAGAGAGAAGACCCCCGGGGCCGGAGGAAGAGGACGCCTGGCCGGACGGAGGACTTGTGGATCGGACGGACGATCAGATGACTAAGAAGGCATGTAAGTAATCGACGGGGACGTTAGGTTAGGGGACGGCGGGGGCTTCGGGTGTAGGGCTTTAGGTGTTAGCGACAGCGGCGGGGGAAAGCGGCGGGGGAAAGCGGCAGGGGAAAGCGGCGGGAGCTTAGGAGGCGGCGGGGCTTAGGGGTAGGGGCTTAGGTGCGGCGGGGCGGCGGCGGACGTTAGGGGCTTAGGTGCGGCGGGGCTTAGGGGGTAGGGGCTTAGGTGCGGCGGGGCTTTTAGGTGCGGCGGGGCTTAGGGGTAGGGGCTTAGGTGCGGCGGGTCGGGGCTTAGGTGCGGCGGGGCTTAAGGGGTAGGGGCTTAGGTGCGGCGGGGCTTTTAGGTGCGGCGCGGCTTAGGGGGTAGGGGCTTAGGTGCGTCGGGTCGGGGCTTAGGTGCGGCGGGTCTTAGGGGGTAGGGGCTTAGGTGCGGCGGGTGGGGCTTAGGTGCGGCGGGTCGGGGCTTAGGTGCGGCGGGTCTTAGGGGGTAGGGGCTTAGGTGCGGCGGGGCTTAGAGGGTAGGGGCTTAGGTGCGGCGGGGCTTAGAGGGTAGGGGCTTAGGTGCGGCGGGGCTTAGGGGGTAGGGGCTTAGGTGCGGCTGGTTTTAGGGGTAGGGGCTTAGGTGCGGCGGGGCTTAGGGGGTAGGGGCTTAGGTGCGGCGGGTCGGGGCTTGGCGGCGGACGGTAGGGGCTTATGTGCGGCGGGGCTTAGGGGGTAGGGGCTTAGGTGCGGCGGGGCTTTTAGGTGCGGCGGGGCTTAGGAGGTAGGGGCTTAGGTGCGGCGGGGCTTTTAGGTGCGGCGGGGCTTAAGGGGTAGGGGCTTAGGTGCGGCGGGGCTTAGGGGGTAGGGGCTTAGGTGCGGCGAGGCTTAGGGGGTAGGGGGTTAGGTGCGGCGGGGCTTAGGGGGTAGGGGCTTAGGTGTCGCGGGGCTTTTAGGTGCGGCGGGGCTTAGGGTGTAGGGGATTAGTTGCGTCTGGTCGGGGCTTAGGTGCGGTGGGGCTTAGGGTGTAGGGGCTTATGTGCGGCGGGGCTTAGGGGGTAGGGGCTTAGGTGCGGCGGGGCTTTTAGGTGCGGCGGGGCTTAGGAGGTAGGGGCTTAGGTGCGGCGGGGCTTTTAGGTGCGGCGGGGCTTAGGGGGTAGGGGCTTAGGTGCGGCGGGGCTTAGGGGGTAGGGGCTTAGGTGCGGCGAGGCTTAGGGGGTAGGGGGTTAGGTGCGGCGGGGCTTAGGGGGTAGGGGCTTAGGTGTCGCGGGGCTTTTAGGTGCGGCGGGGCTTAGGGTGTAGGGGATTAGGTGCGTCTGGTCGGGGCTTAGGTGCGGTGGGGCTTAGGGTGTAGGGGCTTAGGTGCGGCGGTGCTTAGGGGGTAGGGACTTAGGGGCGGCGGAGTTAGGGGGTAGGAGCTTAGGTGCGGGGTGGCTGTGCGGACATTGCGGGGTGGGTGTGCGGACATGGGGTGGCTGTGCGGACATGGGGGTGGCTGTGTGGACATGGGGGTGGCTGTGCGGAGATGGGGGGGGCTGTGCGGACATGGGGGGGCTGTGCGGACATGGGGGGTGCTTTGCGTACATGGGGGGGGGCTGTGCGGACATGGGGGGGCTGTGCGGACATGGGGGGGGCTGTGCGGACATGGGGGGGGCGAATTGTGGGTAGCGGGGAGCGGAGGCGGCTGTGCCGCCTCCGCTCCATGGTCCCCGGGGAGCGAGTTGCGGCTCAGGCAGCGAGTCGCAATGGCCTCGCGGCCATTGCTCGCGCTACCTGAGCGGTAAATCGCTAAGGTTGTGGCCGAGCCTCTGGTTCGATTTTCGGCCAGCGACTCGCAATGGCCGCTTCGCGCCCAATGTTAAATTCGTATCCACATGACCACGCCGGAAGTAGCGCGCGGAGGGGCGCTTTTCCGATTCGCGATTATATAATAGATATAATTATATTATAGATGAAAATCACTCTTACCAGAATTCACAAGCCGCCTCTGGTCTAAAGACAAACTCCCTCGAGTTAAAAATATTGACATCAAATTATGTTGCAGTTTCTAGAATCAAGTTGTCTACAGAGCTTATAAAGCATGCAAGAGGATTTAAAAGCATATTTTTGTACTCAAGTGAGCATGTTAGCATGTGAAAAAAAATCAGAGAAGGCATGTTTTTTGACTAAGATATTTCATTGACAAAAATCTATATTATTTTTTGTAACCAAATTAGGTAAAGTCATTTAAGTACGTTGTTTTTTTCCTTTCAAACTTCTTTTCAATGTTTTTCTTTTATGTTGATTCTCGGGCTTATCTCGTGTTAGCATCCAACAGTAGTCGGCCAGCATGTTTTTATTCCATCTTCCTTGATATTTTCGCTCCATATCTTTGATGTCCCGATGGAATCTTTCACCCTGTTCTTCGCTGACTGCTCCTAAATTTTTGGGGAAAAAGTTCACTTGTGAGTGGAGGAAATGTAATTTCACACTCATGTTGCAACCCAAAGCTTGAAATTTCTCCATCATATCCATTACAATTTGTTCGTAGTCGGGATCTTTGTAATTGCCAAGAAATTTACTGGCGACTTCTTTGAAGGCTTCTTTTTCCTTTTTATTCATACTGGTCTCAAATGCTTTATCCTTCATAAGCTTGCGGGTGTCTGGACCAACAAAGATTCCCTCTTTCAACTTGGCTTCGGATAAACCTGGAAACTTCTAACACAGGTATTTGAAACAATTTCCATCTTTTGGAATAGCCTTAACAAACTGCTTCATTACACCTAATTTTATATGCAGAGGAGCAGGGCCGGGACGACAGCTAGGCGACCCTAGGCAATCGCCTAGGGCGCCATCTTGTGGAGGGCGCATTCCCGCCTCTCTCCACTGCTCCTCCATTTGCCGTCCGCCCGCACGCCCTCAGAGTGAGCCGCTGACACCGGGCGGAGCAGAGGATCCGCCGCACGCCGGCTCCAACATTCCATGGTACAGAGTGTCTATCAGACACTCTGTACCAGGGCCGTATCTAAGGGGGAGCTGGGGGTGCATTTGCCCCGGCCCGGGCGCAGCAGACAGGGGGGCGCTGTCGGCCCTTCTGCTGCAGCGCCCGAGGTGTCTCCCCACCGGTCGGATATTGCGCTGGCACCCTCTATACTGCTCCCGCTATCAACTGACAGCAGGAGCAGTGAAAGTGCCGCGCGCCGGCTCCTGCAATCAATAGTACAGCGTGTCTATCAGACACGCTGTACTATAGAAGCCGCGCCTTCAGCCGCTTTGTTCCCCTCACTTCCGGGTCAGGGGACATCAGCAGCGTGATCTAATCACCTGACCACGCTGCTGACGTCACTCGGCGGCCCTGCATAGGCGGCAGGATGGGGAAAAGTGCTCCAGCTGCAGGAGCTGAAGACCCCGAAGATTCATGTAATTAGGGTAAAGGGGAGAGGCTGGGGAAGAAAACTGGGGGGGGGGGGGGCGAGGAGATAGGGGATAGATGTAAGCCACACTGGGGGAGGACATGGGGGGAGTATATGTGAGCCACACTGGTGGAAGGGATGATGGGGGGAGTATAGATAAGCCACACTGTTGAGGGGGAGATGGGATAAATGGATAATTGTGAGCCACACCAGGGGGGATATGGGGGTAGTATATGTGAGACACACTGGGGGGGAGATGGGGGATAAATGTGAGCCACTCTGGGGGGAAGATGGAGGGAGTATATGTGAGCCACACTGGGGGGGAGATAGCTGAGTATATGTGATCCACACTGAGAGGGGAGATGGGGGCGTATATGTGAGCCACACTGGGGGGGAGATGTGGGGAGTATATGTGAGCCACACCAGGGAGGGGGAGATGGGGGGAGTATATGTGAGCCACACATATACGTATGAGGAACAAATCTGGGGGGTATATGGGCGCTGTGAGTGGAGTATGGGGTCAGTAATAGGAACAAACATGTGGGGGAGTGTGGGGGCAGTATGAGGAACATAGGGGGAGCATGGGGCAGTATTAGGAACAAACATGTGGGGGCGGGGTAGTATGAGAAACAAACAGGGGGAGAGTATGGGGGCAGTATTGGGAACAAACGTGGGGGAGTATGGGGGCAGTATGAGGAACAAACGGGGAGTATAGGGCAGTATGAGGAACAAACTGGGGAGTATGGAGGCAATATTAGGAACAAACATGGGGGGGAGTATTGTGCGGCAGTATTAGGAACAAATGTGGGGGGAGTATGGGGGCACATACAAACGTGGGGGAGTATGGGGCAGTATGAGGAACAAACGGGGAATATGGGGGCAGTATTAGGAACAAACATGGTGGGAGTAAGGGGCAGTATTAGGAACAAACATGGAGGGAGTATGTTGGCAGTATGAGGAACAAACGGGGATTCCATGGAGGCAGTATTAGGAACAAACATGGGGGCAGTATGAGAAACTAACAGCGTGGGAGTATGGGGGATGTATGAGGAATAAACATGATGGGGAGTATGGGAACAGTTTGAGGAACAAACGTGGGGGGGGGGGGTGGATTATGGGGGCTGTATGAGGAACAAACATGGGGGGAGTATGGGGCAGTATAATGGACAAACGTGGAGGGAGGGATGATTGGGGTTATATGAGGAACAAACATTGGGGAGGGAGGATAGGGGCAGTATAAGGAACAAACATGAGGGGGAGTATGGGGGCTGTATGAGGAACAAATGGATTGGCAGTAAGGGGGCTGTATGAGGAGCAAACGTGTGGGGAGGAGTATGGGGGCTGTATGAGGAGAAAACGGGAGGATTAGGGCTGTGTGAGGAGCAAATGAGGGAGAGGGTGGAGGCTATATGAGGAGCAAACAGGGGAGGGGAGAGGGGCTGTATGAGGAGCAAATGGGGGGAGAGGGTGTGGGCTGTATGAGGAGCAAATCGGGAGGGGAGAGAAGGGCTGTATGAGCAGCAAATAAGGGGAAGAGGTTGGGGGGAGTGTATGTAGACGCAGCATGGAGCGCAAGCAGGGGGGATTTGAGAACACAGAAAACGGAGTGAGGGGTTGATAAGTATGGACATAGTATGAGTTGGACAGTATGGGAAACAATCGGGTAAGTTTGAGGATCCAGTATAAATAGTGAGAGGGAGATGGCTGCTGAACAGTATGTGGAGTAAAGGGGGATGGGTGTGGATACAGTATAACAAGTGAGGAAGGGATGGCTGCCACACAGTATGTGGAGTGAGGGGGCATGGCTACGACACAGTATGTGGAATGAGGGGGATGAATGTAGACACAGTATGTGGTATGAGTGGGAGATAGGTGTGAACACAGTATGTGGAGTGAGGGGAGGGAAGTAGTGAAGAAACTTTAGGGCATGAGAAAAATGTAAGGGGGCACAGAATAGAGAGTGAGTAGTGTTGGGCTGTATGGAGAGGGGGCAGCATGCGGGGACAGTGTGAGGCCACAGCCAGGAGAGGGAGTGTGATAAGGGAGGACAGTATAAACAGTGGGCAGTATACGAGGACACAGTGTGAGAGGACAGTGTGACCAGGGAGTTCACTATGGAAGGAGAGGGCAGTGTGATGAGGGGCAGTGTGGAAGACATGTACAGAAAGAGGGACAGTGTGTAAATCATATTTTGTGCAGGAAACAGTGAGGAAGTACAATTATTATTCCAGGGTCAGTGTAGGGCAGATATTTTTGCTTTGGAGAATTTTGATCATTTTGCTATTTTTAAGGGTATCGTGTTGGGATTGGCTGAAGACTGGAAAAGATGGACGTCTCCAGAGACGAGCTGTGGATGTGAAGTCATTATGGCATCTGGACAAGATGAAGAAAAGAAAAAGGCGACCCCGATCAGAGACAAGGTCATCTATAAGGTACCTGGATGTAAATGGTTGTGATACTAATTCTCATTAGTGCTGTAGTTCCTGTGTCGTCTGATGATGACTGAACAACTCCCAGCACCTCCTTACCATTGTTAAGGATGTAGTAGGAGTTGTAGGTTCATGCAGCACAAATATGTATGGGTCTGATCTGACATTATAATTGTTTTACCATGTTCTGATGATGATTTTTTTTTGCTAGATGAGGGTTGTGATGCTGTACTTATGTACTGATAAGGGTTATATGTATGTATGTATTTCTGTACCTCTGGTGGTTCTGGTCATGTATCCCTGTATTGATGAGAGTTTTAATGCTGTGTTTCTATACTGATGAGGGTTCCATGGATGTATTTCTGTACCTCTTTTTTATCCTAGACATATTTCGGGGGGATGGGGGGGGCGCCGTTTGACTTACCTGCCTAGGGCACCAAAATGCCTTGTCCCGGCACTGCAGAGGAGGTAACAATACTTTTCTTGGCTCAACTAAGCTGTTCCGAATCACATTCTTGGTGCCTGGTTCAAGATTTTGTCTTTTCGGCCATTCTTTTTTAACCCAATGTTGAGTCCTATCACGGCTGTCCCACTCACAAATGAAACAAGGGAACTTTGTATATCCGCCTTGTTGACCAAGAAGCATGGAGATAACTTTCAAATTACCGCATATGGTCCAACTGTGGTCGGCATATTTTATTTTGTTGAGAACGAGAGCCAGGTTTTCATAGCATTCTTTTAAACACACTGAATGTCCAACTGGTACAGATGCATACTGACTTCCATGATGAAGAAGGACAGCTTTGAGGCTCCGATTTGAAGAATCTATAAACAGACTCCATTCATCTTTATCATAATTTATATTATATTTGCTCATTAATCCGGGAACATCAGAACAATACACCAGGTTCTCTTCTTCATCAAAGTACTTAACAAATTCCTTTTCTCGATTCCTGTACCAAGAAAAGAGGTTCTTTTATCCAGTAAGTTTTTTTCTTTCAATCTGGAGCCCAACAATTTAGCTGCCTCTCTCGAAAGGCCCAGATCTCCAGTCAGATAATTAAGTTCAACCTGAGAGAATTGCTGAGGTGAATCGCTTCCAGAGGGCTTATATTCGTTATCGCACCCTTGAACTTTTGGATCTTCTGAGTCTGAAGACTCTGAAGAGATGACTGGCAATTCAGTTGGAGGCAAAGGCACTGGCACATCAGGTCCATGAGGAACGGGGCGTATGGCCGACTGGATGTTATCAGGATAAGAGATTAGCTTATGATTTTTGCGGTTATACCCACGGACATGGCAAGAACAAAAGTAACAATCATCACAGTGGTTTTTCGGCTCCCTCCAAACCATAGGAATTCCAAATCATAAAGCAGCCTTTTTTCCTATCAGCCATAAGCTTAGACCATTGAGACACTGTACACAAACTTTGTGAGGAGCCCACGATTTATCCTGGTCTCCAAGTTTCATGTTGAAATACGCTTGATAAAGTTAAGAAATGATGGGAGTGCTGGTGTGTCACGGTCCGCGCTGCTGTGGTATTGGATAAACTCACCAAAGAGCCAAGTGTATTTTCATCCTTTTTATTCCTCCTCTCTCCTACGCGTTTCAGCGCCACACCCGGCGCCTTCCTCAGGGATATCCCTGAGGAAGGCGCCGAGTGTGGCGCTGAAACGCGTAGGAGAGAGGAGGAATAAAAAGGATGAAAAAACACTTGGCTCTTTGGTGAGTTTATCCAATACCACAGCAGCGCGGACCGTGACACACCAGCACTCCCATCATTTCTTGGATTCACACCACTATCCAGTGGTTGGTGGAGGTCCTGCAGCAGCTGGAACACTGTTTTCCAAAAACGCCTTCAAACCAGTTGTGGGGTTCACAACTGGACCAGGTGAGCAGCTTCATAGCACCACCATCACACATAAGTGTCACTAGTGATAGGGCACTATTGCGCCTCTTGCCCCCCTCCCTATTTTTTCTTTACAGCTTGATAAAGTTGTCTTACATAGTCTGTAATGCTCCTCATGCGATTTTTAATAACACTATATTCGCCGCATATGTAACAAAAGTCATCTGGCAAACTTTCACAATGTCTCGAACTTGAAGCCATGTTTTAACGAAACACCTAGAGTAAAACAACAAGGATATCATAAATTAAAACGAAATGAAAAATATCCACTTACCGTACTTTATCTTACTATGGACGTTAAGTACACAATCTTCTAGGTTAAAGGGGTTAAAGAGAAGTAAACAAATAAAAGCGATTGCCGTTTAAAAACTTTTACTAGTTACAACGGTGCAAGTTTAGACTTATTCGTTGCGTCTTTCCGATGCGTTGGGAAGGTGTTCAAGGGGTATTTCGTAGGTTTCACCGTGGTAAAAACTGAGAGGGAAGAAATTCAACAGATTAAAAAAAAATTGGTAGTAATTGTTCGTAAAAATACAATTAAATTGCAATTTCTCAAAAAACGTGACGTGATACAGAATTTTCATTATTTTTTTTAAATCTGCACCAAAAAATACATACCCGTCTTTCCCCGAAAATAAGGCCCCCCGATAATAAGACCGCATAGGGGGGGGGGGCCGATTTGTCTAATGTAAGTCCCCCCCCGATTATAAGACCGGTACCTTAGTTAGTAGTAATGTCACATATATGCTGCCGCTGCCTCTGCCCCGCAGTCCCCGCTCTCCCCGCTGCCCTCCGTTTTCAGTAGCTGCTCTCCTGTGCCCGCATATGCCCCAGGTGACGCCGCTGGTGGTCCCGGGCGCAGGGGGTTAACTGTGTGCCCCCCCGCCCAGCCTGACGTCACCACAGCCCTGGCCGGAGCTCTGATTGGCCCAGGGCTCGAGTTGTGATTGGCCAGGCGGCTCCACAGCATCTCGAGCCCTGATTGGCCCAGCGGCTCAGGCAGGCAAGCAGCAGAGGAGACAGTACAGTACAGTAAAAAGTAAAGAAAATGTACAATATGGCTATGGGAAATTGCTGTGGGATATACTGTATGGGGCTGACTGTTCCCCTATGGGACTTGCTGTGGGATAATGTATGGGGCTGACTATCCCACAGCAAGTTCCATAGGGTAACAGTCAGCCCCATACAGTATATCCCACAGCAAGTCCCATAGGGTAACAGTCAGCCCCATACAGTATATCCCACAGCAAGTCCCATAGGGTAACAGTCAGCCCCATACAGTATATCCCACAGTAAGTCCCATAGGGTAACATTCAGCCCCATACAGTATATCCCACAGCAAGTCCCATGGGGTAACAATGTATGGGGCTGACTGTTACCCTATGGGGACTTGGTGTGGGATATACCGTACTGTATGGGGCTGACTGTTACCCTATGGGGACTTGCTGTGGGATATACCGTACTGTATGGGGCTGACTGTTACCCTATGGGGACTTGCTGTGGGATATACCGTACTGTATGGGGCTGACTGTTACCCTATGGGGACTTGCTGTGGGATATACCGTACTGTATGGGGCTGACTGTTACCCTATGGGGACTTGCTGTGGGATATACCGTACTGTATGGGGCTGACTGTTACCTATGGGGACTTGCTGTGGGATATACCGTACTGTATGGGGCTGACTGTTACCCTATGGGGACTTGCTGTGGGATATACCGTACTGTATGGGGCTGACTGTTACCCTATGGGGACTTGCTGTGGGATGTACCGTACTGTATGGGGCTGACTGTTACCCTATGGGGACTTGCTGTGGGATATACCGTACTGTATGGGGCTGACTGTTACCCTATGGGGACTTGCTGTGGGATATACCGTACTGTATGGGGCTGACTGTTACCCTATGGGGACTTGCTGTGGGATATACCGTACTGTATGGGGCTGACTGTTACCCTATGGGGACTTGCTGTGGGATATACCGTACTGTATGGGGCTGACTGTTACCCTATGGGGCTTGCTGTGGGATACTGTATGGGGCTGTTACCGTACCCTATGTCACTTTCTGTGGGATACTGTATGGGGCTGTTACCATACCCTATGGGACTTGCTGTGGGATACTGTACGGTACTGTGATGGGAGGCTGCAGTCCTGTTGTCCGCTTTCCTGTTTGGAACGGTCTAACGTAAAGTACCTTACTGGACGGTAAAACAGATACGGAACCATAAACAATGCTGACACGGTATATTTTTACCCCTACCGTAGACATGAGCACTTCCGGGACCGGTAAAAGAAAGAGCTACTCCGTCGAGTACAAAAAAGCAATCGTCGAAGAATCGTGGGGCAAAAATATGGTGGAATTCTGCAAAGAGAAAATGTTGAGTGAACGATTGGTCCGCAGATGGCGAGCAGAATACAGTGACCTCACTCAACAAGTGGAAAGCGGAAATGCTAAAAAGCGCAAGGTTGGATCTGGTCGGCAACCAATGTATACCGAGCTGGAAGGCTTGGTCTCTGAGTGGGTTGCAGACAGAAGAGCAAAGACATTGGTGGTGACCAGGGCTCAGATCCAGGAATATGCCCTTGCAGTGGCACCACAGTTCGACATTTCCACTGAAGATTTCAAGGCGTCCCAACACTGGGTGGATAACTTCCTTGAACGCAATGACCTGTCTTTGAGAAGATCCACAACACTCTTTAGGCTGGAAGATGCTGAAATTGTGAAACGTGCATTGGCATTCAAGACCTTTGTTGATGACGCAGACTTCTCCAAATACAATCTTTCCAACATGATTGCCATGGATAAAACTGCCGTGTTCATGGGCCAAGCAGCTCAAACCACCATTGAACAACGAGGTGCCTCCTCCGTGTACGTTCCCTCCACCGCTTATGAAAGTGCACGTGTCACCTGCATTTTGGCGATTCGCCTGGATGGCACTAAAGTCCCACCTTTACTCATTGCAAAGGGCAAGAAGGACAAGATTGAGCGGGTTTCTGGCATTTATGTGCTGGAAACTGAAAAAGCCTGGGCCACACAAGCTGTTATAAGGAAGTGGCTAGATTTAATGCTGCCGCTTGTTATGCGAGGGAGCCAAAGAGGAATGCTGATCTGGGATGCAGCCAGCACACACCGCGCCAAAGACATGAAAAACTTCCTTCATGAGCGGAGAATCGACCAAATCATGATTCCTGCAGGGATGACGGCTTATCTCCAGACTCTGGATATCGCCATTAACAAGCCCTTCAAGGACAATCTGCGTGCGGAAATCAATGATTACATTGAGAACAGAATGGAGAGAAATGTACGTGGCAACTTTGTGAAGCCAAAGCTGCCAGAGATTGTGAATTGGGTGAAGAGTTCCTGGGGGAAGATCACGGACACCTGCGTTGCAAATGCACTGCGAGCTGGCTACCTGGACAAGACCTGCTCATTTCTGGACAGTGCCGTTGCTACCCATGAGAGATATGGGCGAATGATTCAGCAGGAAATGGAGTCCCGAGAGTCCCAAGAAAATCCACAGGAACCTCAGAGTGTGGATGTGTATGATGATGTTCCTGAAGATGATGACATGGTTGTCATGGAATAAATCTGGTTTTGTGTTACAGTATAACATATTGACATTGTTTGTTGTTTTGCATGTTATACATGGAAATAACGTAATGATACGGTAGTAACAAGATATTCTTGATACATTTGTTTGATTATACTGTTTTGTGGTGACTACCATACTGTTCAACATGTTAAATAAATGTTATTTTTTTGGTTAAAAAAAAATTGTCATTTTTTTTTGGCTAATATAAGACCTCCACCGAAAATAAGACAGGGTGGGACTTTTGGAGGTAAAATTAATATAAGACACGGTCTTATATTCGGGGAAACACGGTACATTTCAGGAATCAATTCCCTTGCATTTTTTTCATCGCAGGCCTGTGATAAGGAGGTCCTGGATTAGGTTCAATATCCCCTGCGAATAGGTAAAGGGTAATAAAGAGAGTTAGTAGATTGTTAAGTGATTTGTGAGGGGGTCTCTTATGTTGAAAGAAGGGTGTGAATGAATCTGGGTTGTTTAACATTCTAAAAAGAGCATGAGAGCTGTAGATATGACTGGAGAGAGGGAATGATATGGATGGAGTGCACCGAGTGTGTGAGAGAGCAGTAGATATGAGGGAATGGAGCAGCTATCACATAAATTAAACAAATACACATTGTGAATACATTTTGCAGTGAAATTGAACATGTTGCATGTTTGTTTGTTTGTGTTGCATGACTTACCCCTCTCCTGCACCATTTAACTGCCCAGAATAACTGCATATGCAAAAATAAAAAGAGAGAGACAGACGCAACATGAGAAGAATCTGCTGGAGGTGTAATAATAGTGAGGTAGGGATTGTAGCCTCTCACCTTGTTTAGTTGTGCTCGCCCAGTACAACCCAGGTAACCGGAGAGTAAATTAGGTTCCAATTGCACTAAGACACTAAATATTTCACTCCCCCTGTACACATCACAAGAAATGTTCCCAGTTAGGAAATCTGAGATTAATAATGCTTCACACTCTAAATTAGATTTTGGTTTAAAAGATGTACAATACCAACACATATTCTGACAAAATAAATGAGGACGAAAAAGTTAATGCAGAACGAATGATAGACACCCAAAAAGAACTAATGAGGTCATGTTCCAAAGTGCAGCTATCGGTACAACAAACACCAATAATAACATTGGACCCTATAGTATTGACTGTGGTAGGTAATACTCCAGCAGTCCCCCTCCTCAGTTCCACCTTCACCAGTAAGTCTTCTCTCTACCTTCATTTTAACCTAGCCTATAATAGAACAGACTAATAATGCTAACACACCAAATATCTCAAGTGTTATCAAAACCCATAAAGAAACACAGCATCAACAGGCTTAAAAGACTCCAAAATAACACAGTTTTTTCGGGTGGCCACACGAAAAGAAAAAGACAAAGTGGGAATGTAGGGGCAGAGGGTGGAAACTGCATAAACAAGGAGAAGGAATACAATCCAATACACCATAAAGGGTCTCATCTGGAAACCTTCCAGCAAGTGGTTTTAAAGGAGCTACGCTCTTTTAAATATCACTGAAAAATTGATTATCTGAGGAAAGAGGAGCCTTAGTTTCTTTGAAAGAAAATACTAATATTGTGATTAAAAGTGCCTATAAGGGGGTGGGATTATGATTATGGATAAAGAAGATTGGTATATAGGGGAAGATTTGAGAATATTAGGGGACCAAGAATACTATTGTAAATTGGAATCAGATACTTCTGTTTCAATATTTATAAGTTATAATAGGCTGATTAAAAAAGCATGGGAAAACGGCATCCTAAATAAAAATGAAAAACGATTCCTTGATATCCCAAGGTACGAATTGCCTGAATTGCCTTTTTTTTACTTTCTCCCCAAGCTTCACAAAAATGAAAAAAATCCCCCGGGTCGTCCTATTATATTGTATGCAAATAGAGTCTGTGGAGCCTCGGTTAGGAGTCTCAAACACAGGACTAGCCATATATCCCTCCGGGGAAGGACCCAGCCAAGGGGTGGCTCCTTGCCGAGAACACCATAACCCCCATATTAAGTGTCCCTTTTAGTCAATATCCAACTCTTTTACAAGTTTAGAGATATGACAAGGGAATACCAAGGCCAGGAATCCATCCACAGACAGCTGTTTCGGGGTGTTGCCCCTCATTAGTGAGGGGCAACACCCCGAAACAGCTGTCTGTGGATGGATACCTGGCCTTGGTATTCCCTTGTCATATCTCTAAACTTGTAAAAGAGTTGGATATTGACTAAAAGGGACACTTAATATGGGGGTTATGGTGTTCTCGGCAAGGAGCCACCCCTTGTCATATCTCTAAACTTGTAAAAGAGTTGGATATTGACTAAAAGGGCCACTTAATATGGTGGTTATGGTGTTCTCCGCAAGGAGCCAGACTCTATTTGCATACTCATAATTCCAGGGGGCAATGCGTCTAGGAATTCACTGTGTTTGAGCGCTTTAGCCAGCTGCCCGCAGTGTTTTCTTGAACTGGTCTCCCTGAGATCAGTGAATGCTTTGTGATGTCCTATAATATTGGGTATTAATTCCATAACTGCGAACCTATCCCATTACATAGACATTTTTCTCCAAAAATGTGTGGTTAATTTGGAATCATATTAAAAAGACTCCTCAGACTAGATTTCATTTCTAAAGGAATTGCAACCTCTAAATGGATGTCTTCTACTCACTCTCGATGTTGCCTCCTTGTATAGCAATATTACTCATGAGTTAGATCTACAAGCAGTTGATAATTATTTGAAGTGTAATACCTTATTGCCAGAGATGCAGCGAACATTTATATTATCAGCAATTGAATTAATCTTAAATAATGATGTGTTCTCTTTTGATGGTGGATATTATAAGCAGGTTAGGGGCTGTGCGATGGGAACGAGATTTGCACCCAGTTACACTAACCTGTTTATGGGTTTGTTTGAGTCCGTCTTCATCGCACAGTCCCACATGGCTAGTTATCACATAAAATTTTACTGCCGTTATATTGATGATCTTTTTTAATATGGAATGGGCTTGAGACAGAAGCTCATCTCTTTGTGGATGAGCTCAACAACAACCCATGGGGCCTACAATTTTCAGTAACCATGTCAAATAGTTCCATACAGTTCTTGGACCTCCATATTAAACTCGACGAACTGGGGAGAGTGTCCACATCAGCACACTTCAAGCCTGTACATGTGAACAGCTACTTGCAGTTTGATAGTGGGCCCCTCCCCAGTTGGATCAGAAATATACCTTACGGGCAATATTGGAGGATACGCAAGAACTGTTCTTCAGATCAAGATGGAGATTCTTACAGAAGGGCTATCCTAAGATCTTGCTTATGGATACTTTTAAGAAAACCCAGTCCCTGTCTCAAGATCAGTGTATAATTAGGAATCCCTCTAAACAGAGTCTTGCTGGAAGGAAAATAAAAGATTTGAAATTAATAACTACCTTTAGTCAGTCACGTATGGAGGTTCAGAAACTGATAACAAAACATTGGTTTATTTTGAAAGCTGATCCTATTCTGGCAAAACATCTACCAGATAAACCAGGTTTTGTTTACTGGAGGAGATGGAATGTGAAAAATTTGGTCTCCTGAAGCAATACTAATGTAGAAGCAAAAAAGAAAAATCAAATAGGGCCAGTCCTTGAAAATGTGGGATGTTTCACCGGTAATAGTTCTAAATGTCTTTGTTGTACAATGATCTTGAATGGTACGACCACTTTTCAATCATCAACAACCAGGGAGACATTCAAAATCAGAGGCCATTTGGATTGCCAGTCATCATATGCAATATATTTATTGCAATGTCCTTGTGGCCTGCAATAGACGGTCCATGCAAGAATGAATAAGCACCGTCAAAATGTACAAAATGGGTTTCTACAGCATAGCATTTCCAAACACTATTGTCTTTTCCAACAAAAAGATCCAGCAAGTTTACAGTTATGCATTATACATCAGGTCCCAGTCAATGTGCAAAATCGCTTTAATGCCTTGATTAAAAAAGAGAGCTATTGGATTTATAAGCTTGGTATGTTGACTCCTGAGGGCCTGAATCTTACCTTTGAGAATGTGGCTAAATATGGGTATATGATTTCTCAGCGTAATCCTCAGAATTATTTGTCATGATTGTTTTTTAATTATTTGTCTTCATAATGTTTATTCTATATTGTTTTAGGTAATTCATCTGATGAAGTAAGTCATTTTTTAATAATATTAATAGTTATTAATAATTACACAACCCTGCAAAAGTGAATATTTTTTTAAAAATACAAGAGAATTTTTCACTGATTTCTATGTAATTTGGTGTGCTGATTACGAAAATGACCTCCATTTTTTTCCATCACGTAAGGATTTTTTGTAAAACCAAGATCGATATTTTTGCTAAAATCCTATTTAAAAAGGAATTTTGTCGTACAATTGTACATGTAATATCTGGCAACAGTGGTTTTTATCTATTTAAATTTATGTATAAAAAAGAGAAAAAAAAGAGAAAAAAAAAAAATTTATGTATAAATATACAGAGGCCTCCCTGCTGGCACACGGCCCCCCCATCAGTATACAGAGGCCCCCCTGCTGGAACACGGCCCCCCCCATCGGTATACAGAGGACCCCTGCTGGCACACGGCCCCCCTTCGATATACAAAGGCCCCTGCCTCCGCATTGATCTCACCCTCCGATGTCCACAGGCACCCGGGGTCCTCCGTCCACTCTCCTCGCTGTATGCCGGGTTTGCTGAGAGCAGCGCAGCAGGGATGACGTCATCACTGCATGCAACGAGGAGAGTAGACGGAAGACCCCGGGTGCCTGCAGACATCGGAGGGTGAGATCAATGCGGAGGCAGGGAGGCCAGAGAGCAGTAGGTTGCAATAGTCAAGGCAGGAGATGATGAGAGTGTGAATAAGGGTTTTAGCAGTGTTGTGGTCAAGAAAAGCGCGGATCCGGGATATGTTTTTGAGCTGGAGATGGCAGGAGGTGGCGAGGGCCTGAATGTGGGGCTTGAAGGAGAGGGAAAGAGTCAAGGATAACCCCGAGGCACTTGGCGTGGGGTACTGGGGAGAGAGAGCAGTCATTGACGACGATGGATAGGTTGGGTAGTGAGGGGGAGCGGCTTGGGTGGAAGACGATGAACTCAGTTTTGTCCATGTTCAGCTTAAGGAAGCGAGCGGAGAAGAAGGATGAGATGGCGGACAGGCATTGGGGAATTTTGGATAGTAGGGAGGCGATGTCAGGTCCAGACAGGTAGATTTGGGTGTCGTCAGCGTAGAGGTGGTACTGGAGGCCGTGGGACTTAATGAGTTGCCCTAGGCCGAGAGTATAGATTGAGAAGAGTAGGGGTCCCAGAACCGAGCCCTGGGGGACCCCGACAGATATGGGATAGGGTGAAGAGAAAGTGTGGGAGTGGGTGACACTGAAAGTCCCGTCCGTTAAGTATGAGGAAATCCAAGAGAGGGCAAGGTCCGTGATGCCAGGAGATTCCAGGATCTGAAGTAGAAGGGAGTGGTCAACAGTGTCGAAGGCTGTGGAAAGGTCTAGGAGGAGGAGGACAGAGTAGTGACGTTTGCTTTTCGCATTCAGTAGGTCATTGGTGACTTTGGTCAGGGGAGTTTCAGTGGAGTGGAGGGGTCAGAAGCTAAATTGCAGGCGGTCGAAGAGGGAGCAGGAGGAGAGGTGAGAGGACAGCTCTGAGTGTACATGCTGTTCAAGTAGTTTAGAGGCGAAAGGGAGGAGAGATATGGGGCAATAGCTGGAGACAGACGTGGGGTCGAGGGAGGGTTCTTTGAGGATGGGTGTGATCAGGGCGTGTTTGAAGGCTGAGGGGAAGGTGCCAGTGGTAAGTGATAGGTTAAAAAGATGAGCTAGGGCTGGGATGATAACAGGGGTGAGGTTGGGAATGAGGCGTGATGGGAGCGGGTCATGGGCGCTGGTGGTGAGGTGTGATTTTAACAGGAGGGAGGAGAGCTGATCTTTAGTTATGGGGGGGAAGCAGCTGGTGGAAGGCGAGGGCAATATAGGCGAGAGGGGAGGCTGTGGGGACAGTGGGTCAAAGCTGTCTCTGATTCTGTCAATCTTTTCTTTGAAGAAGGAGGCAAAGTCTTCAGCGGAGATAAGGGGAGAGGGATCAGAGGAAGGAATTAAAGGTTTTGAAAAGCTGTTTGGGATTGTGGGACAGGGAGGTTATTAGGGATGAGAAGAAGGTTTGTTTGGTGGCAGCAAGTGCAGCCTTGAAGGCGGTGAGGGACTGTTTGAACAGTGCAAAGTGCGCAGTGGAGTGTGATTTTTTCTATCTCCTCTCAGCAACAGTTAGAGCAGAACACATATGTCACAGGTAAAATGAAGAGATGTTACCGCACAGAATTCCTATATTATTTTCACCATAATGTACTTTGTACATGGTGACAGCACAGCACAGAAGAAGCACATACATATACTGTATGCTGAAAAAAAGCATAATGCACACAATAGGAAAACATCAAGTGAGCTTGGAGATTATTGCAAACCTGGAACATGATCTTATTCAGTTGTCTATTAGTGATGGGCGAATCCTAAATTACTCGGAATCGCTTGACTCTAGCGAGTCCGAGCCCAGGACTCGCTACTCGTTGCGAGTCTAGCGAGTCCAATGTTAATGAATGGGGAAGCGAGTAATAGCGAGTAGTGTGAGATTTACAAATTGCAGATGTGTCTCGGAAGCTTCAGCCTGAAGCAATCCTAGTTTTGCCATTTATTTGCATTGCTCGTTTACTTTGCAACTGTAATCGCTGGGAAACTCGCACAGATAAGAGTCCTGCTTTCTCCTCTGTGCTGGCTGCCAGCTCCAGGGTCCTAGAGCCCGCCTGCTGCCTGATGTAGCAGTGCTGAGATTGTTCTCAGTCTGCTCATTCCCTGTGTACAGACATGAATATCTCTGCACAGAGATGATGTAGCAGAGCTGAGATTGTTCTCAGTCTGCTCATTCCCTGTGTACAGACATGAATGTCTGTGCACAGAGATGATGTAGCAGAGCTGAGATTGTTCTCAGTCTGCTCATTCCCTGTGTACAGACATCTATATCTATGCACAGGGGATGTAGCAGAGAGGACATCGCGTTTTGGACTGCGTCGGACGGAAGAGGATTTTTTTAATTAAAGATGGAGTCCCTAATGGCTTTTTTTTTTATTTCTAATAAAAAATTTTCTTTGTGTTGTGTTTTTTTTAAAACAATTTAATAGAAATTCATGGCGGTCATGTCTAATATTGGCGTGACCGCCATAAATTTCGGGCTTAGGGCCAGCTGATAATACAAAGCTGGCCCTAACCTCTTTATTACCCAGCGTGCCATCGCTACCAGGGCCGCTGGAAGAGCGGGGTTCAGCGCCAGAGGATGGCGCTTCAATGAACGCGCCATCTTCTGGGGCGGCTGCGGGCTGCAATTTGCAGCGGGGGGTGCCCAGAAAGCTTGGGCATCCCTGCGCTGCGGATTCCAGCCCCCAGCTGCTTAGCTGTACCTGGCTAGACATAGAAATTGCGCGGAGCCCCACGCATTTTTTTTTAATTATTTCATGAAATTCTGAGATTCTGACTCTGAGACTCTGACTCTGAGACTCTGACTCTGAAATTCATGAAATAATAAAAAAAAAATGCGTGGGGCTCCGCACAATTTCTATGTCTAGCCAGGTACAGCTAAGCAGCTGGGGGCTGGAATCCGCAGCGCAGGGATGCCCAAGCTTTCTGGGCACCCCCCGCTGCAAATTGCAGCCCGCAGCCGCCCCAGAAGATGGCGCGTTCATTGAAGCGCCATCCTCTGGCGCTGAACCCCGCTCTTCCAGCGGCCCTGGTGGCGGTAGCACGCTGGGTAATAAAGGGGTTAATACCAGCTTTGTTATACAAGCTGGTATTAAGCCCGAGATTCTTAATGTCAGGCCACGTTTGACCCAGCCACTAAGAATCTCCAATAAAGGGTTAAAAAAACACAACACAGAGAAAAAATTTTATTTGAAATAAAAAGAAAAGCCATTAGGGACTCCATCTTCAATTAAAAAAATCCTCTTCCGTCCGACGTAGTCCAAAACGCGATGTCCTCTCTGCTACATCCCCTGTGCATAGATAGATGTCTATGCACAGGGAATGAGCAGACTGAGAACAATCTCAGCACTGCTACATCATGTCTGTGAGCAGGCGGGCTCTAGGACCCTGGAGCTGGCAGCCTGCACAGAGAAGACAGCTGGACTCAGCTCGCAAAGAAACAGCAGTTACTTTGCGAGTTTCCCTGCTATCACTGGCACAGTAGCCGAGTCTAATGCTAGACAATGACAATCCTAGTTTTGTCAGCGTTTCTGACAAAACTAGGATTGATATTGATTTGCATTGGACTCGTGCGAGTAATCACTGGGAAACTCGCAGAGTACCGAGTCCTGCGAGTCCCTTACTACTCGCCGAGTAACGAGTCCTAGCGAGTAGATTCGCCCATCCCTATTGTCTATGTTAGTCTTCAATAACTGCAATTTACTAAAAGCGGAAAAACCCAGAAAAAAAACAATGTGAATAAGTATCTGTTAATTTTCTTTACGTAAAACATTTTCTTCCAGCTTAGCCCTTAATTAATACCCTATATACTCTCATTAATGGTTATTGTATATATGCCCCTTACCATAGTCCTTTTTCTGCACTTGCTACTGTCTCCATTAGATGTATGATAATGCAGATCACATTTTTCTTCCATTACATCCACCAGGGATATCTCCGTAATTGCACTCTGTTCATTGTAAAACAGAACAGAAATTTATATCCATATTAGAAACTCCCATTTGCTTCGTTTTAACAGGATTAGAGGTTGGTAATATTATTTGTAAGTTTACAAATGGAAGTTTAAAATACAGTAGTGTAGTTTCCATTTGTTGCCCAGTACTGCTTGCAGAGAGGCTGAATGGTGTGCATTAAATAACATTTGTTCTTCCTTGTGATGCTTTGATATGCACATCAAGGCATCAAACATAGGGTATGTGCCAAAATCCTTATTGAATGCCATGGGTGGTAGGAAGGATGGTAATGTGTCTAGTCAGGAAACCAAGCAGAGAGTGACAGTACAGTGAAGTCAGGATGATGTGGCAGCTCCTCAGCTATAGCTCGAAATAAATATTCTAAACTGCACAGTACATCAAAGAGCCGCAGCATGTCTTAGAACATGGAAAAATCATGATGAAGAGGGGATGTAAGTGAGAATGACAAAGAAATCAAAGGCTTAAATTGCTAACACAGTGCCAATCAGTCAGCTCAGTCAGGTAAAGAAGAAGAATATTACATTATGAAAAATACATGACACTAAAAGAAAAGGGTGAATAAATAATTGATTTTAGGTTCGAGTACATTGTATGTCATGTAAGAGATCATGTAGCGACTTTATATGAAATAGTTTTCAGACCTCCATATAATATTGGAAGTTATTTCGAAATCTACGGTAGATTAGGTTATTGGGAATCATAAGGTGAAAGGATACTAACTCTTTTCAGCCTCATGATAGATAAATACGTTCGAATGGTGATTTATTCACATATATTGAGCAGTATAATACTTTTATCAGCATTTCACAGACAGATAGGATCAGAGAAAACACTGAACTGAGCCGTGAAGATCCTTAGCGATGTATGCATAGTCACCCAGGCAGGCTCTCCCTCCTCATAATATCACGCCTCAATAGGCGTGATCTTGAATGCTGATTGAAATGCGCGCCTCCCCTCTCTCCTCTGAGTCGGCTGGGCTGCAGTGTGCGGCTGTATGACGCGAATCGAGTCATTTCCGGCTTCGGGTGACGTGGGTACACCCGCGCCGCTCTGTTAGCTTCAAGCCCCGCACTGCGCAATGCGTGCTGGAGGCATAACAGAGCGGCGTGGGTGTACCACGTCACCCGAAGCCGCGTCATACAGCCGCACTGCAGCCCCGCCAACACACAGCAGAGCGGGGAGGCGCGCATTTCAATCAGCGTTGAAGATCACGCCTATTGAGGCGTGATATTATGAGGAGGGAGAGCCTGCCTGGGTGACTATGCATACAGTAGCCACTCATGTGAAGTAGAAAACACCGGTGCTTGTCTTCTTGAATTTCTCTTTATTATTTTTTGAAAATTATAAAATCATTCAGCGTGCTAGCTGGGGGCTAGACGTGTTTCGGAAGAACAACTTCCTTAATCATTAGCAAATACAAAATACAAAAACTTATGCATATATAGAAAAGAAACCTCCACCCACAGCTGAACATAGTTTACAATGGTAATAATAAAGAAGTTGCTCTTTAACAGATGGTCTACACAAAGCATAAGGAATTATTTTTCCTCACCATTATATACCTCAGTATGGTGCAAGATGTTATTCAAGATCCATAAAGCTTTGGTGTAGACAATTGAAGAATATAGTTGTGCTACATCGCAAGTAACCCAATTGGATTGCCGATCCCACCGTATCTTAGATACGCCTTGTAATAGATGTTTAGTATCTTTTATTTTGCCCACCATGCCCTCCACCAAGATTTGTAGACGGACATTGATCCACTCCGATAATTTTTCATGGAAAGACCCGATGCCCGCCACAATGGGTCTTAATGGTCGTGGAAAAAGACCCTTGTGGGTCTTGGGGAGGGCATGGCCCCCCCTTTATTTTTTATTTTTTTTTCTTCTCTTTTTCACAGAGTAATAACTGAAAAGAAGACAGAAAGTAATATAACCATAAATAAAATAAAAAACAGGTCTTGCTATAAAGTTACTAGGATGATCAAATTTTGAATATGCTTGAACAATGTAACAAATGCACATCAGGAGTGTAATAACAGAATTTACTAATATGTGATAATCATCATAATTATATTAATACACTCTGAAATGTTCTCTGTATGATAGTATACTGGTTTTCCATCATGTAAGGAAAGAAAAGAAAAGAAACAAAATAAAAACATCAAAGGTGGAAATTCATAAAGATACCAAATGTATATATTGTATCATATTTAAGAATATTAATGAGTTGTGTATTAGAAAGCAGTTTAATACTCCTTTTGTGCAAGGTTCAACTCCATAACATGTGAAAGGGTTAAACTTGTAATTTCTTTATTATTACCATTGTAAACTATGTTCAGCTGTGGGTGGAGGTTTCTTTTCTATATATGCATAAGTTTTTGTATTTTGTATTTGCTAATGATTAAGGAAGTTGTTCTTCTGAAACGCGTCTAGCGCCCAGCTAGTACGCTGACTGATTTTATAATTTTCAAAAAATAATAAAGAGAAATTCAAGAAGACAAGCACCGGTGTTTTATACTTCACATTGTTTCCTGGGCAGTTGCCAAAGCTGCCACACCAGGTGCAGGAATCCAGGAGGTTAATGGGCGGTGGAGCGGCCTTTCCCTTCCCTCTTTCCATTTGAATGAATTAGCCACTCATTAACATCGCCAACGATTGAGTTTAATAACGTTTTTATACATTTTCACTAGATGCATTTAGGAGCCAAAAGGAGTGTAGGATAAGTGTTAACATGCTCTAGGGACATCTTTTAATACCTTATGAGGCGTTTTGGGGGGTGACAGGATCCCTTTCAGTGGTATCCAGACCGTGGAACCATCGACCCCCTGCTCTGCCTCTTACTTCTGCAAACCAAATATTGCTTTAAAGGGAACCTGTCACCCCTTTTGGGCATTCTAAACTGTGCCCACCAGCTTTAATAATATGTAATTTGGGTTCTTGTAACCCCTCTATATGCCCTGAGAAATGAACTTTTATTATCTCTCTCGCTGCATCTTAAAAGGTGCGGGAGGTCTGCTCTCTGATCTGGTGTATTTGGGTCCTCGCCGCCCCCTGCCTGCAAATCTGCCCCGCTATTTCAAAATTGCCGCCCCTCCTATGGAAGGTTGCTGATTGAACAGGAATTCTCGCACTTGCGCAGTGGAGTGGGTTATCGTGCTCCTTCAGTGAAGATACACAGTGTCCAAAGTCTCGCAAGACTTCTCAAATCTCACAAGACTTCGGGCACTGTGTATCTTCAATGGAGCACAGTGTCCCGCTCCGTGCAGGCACAAGTATGTCAGTCAGTCAGCGGCCGTCCACAGGAAGAGCGGCGATTTTGAAACAGTGGGGCGAGTTTGGCAGGCAGGGGGCAGCGAGTACCCAAATACATCATACCAGAGAGCAGACCTCACGGACCTTTTAAGTTGCAGCGTGGGAGACAATAAAAGGTAATTTCTCAGGTATGAGGAAAATGTCTGGGCACATAGAGGGGTTACAAGAACCCAATTACATAATGTTAAAGCTGGTTGGCATAGTTTAGAATGCCGAAATGGGGTGACAGGTTCCCTTTAAGCTTGTAGATTACCAGAAATCAGAAGTGCATGGAAAGTGGTGTGAAGACATCACTTGATTGTGCTGCCTGCATTGGGATGACTACAGGGAGAATATGCATACCTGCATCACCAATCATGGCAGCCAGGGGAGTCTTAATGGCGCAAAGAGGATATGGAAGTTGTTTTACTTTTACATAGGGGCTCAAAAGATATATTATTAATGTATAAAGGCACAAATTGGGCATTAGTGAATCACAAATAGGCCACTGTTATTAATTACTGGGAGGAACAAATGGCCAATATTAATAAATAGATGGAGACATAATGAGGTCATTATTAACATATGGAGGCAGAAAGAGGGCATTATTAATATATGGAAGCATGAAAAGGGGCATTAATAGTATAAAGAAAATAAAGGGAGCATTAGTAATATACAGATACACAAATGAGGCAGGATAACCATACACTGACCAGCAAAAGGGTATACATGTTTTGAGATTCTGAATTTCAGGGTCCATATCTCACCATCCACTAAAGTTTTGACCATGAGACTACCTTCATTTTATAAACAATAATTTTGTCTCTCTCATACATAAATTTCATTTGTAATTATTTAGACTATGATTTGTTATGCAAATTCTTGTCATGTCACTGCAGTGCTACTGTTTTTCTCCTGGTGTTTGAAAAATCTTTTTCTTCTTGTATACTACAAATTACAATCTGTTCTCACATTCCCTAATACTGTAGCTTAGTGGGTAATTACCGTATATACTTGAGTATAAGCCGACTTTTCAGCCCTTTTTCTTGGCTGAAAAAGTCCCCCTCGGCTTATACTCGAGTCACTAACCATCCTGCCCTATACGCTTGCTTCAGATCGCTCCTCACCCCCCTCAAAGCCCCCCCCCCGTCGCTTCCCTCTGTCCTCCAGTCATTTGACACCCCCTCCTGCCACCCTTTAGTATCTTGTGCCCGCCGGTTACCTCCATCCTCCTGTGCCCGGATTCAGATGTCCCGCACTCCTGTGCAGTAACTTGCGGCCCGGATCCCTCCGCTTCATCACTCCGTCGTCCTGCTGTAGTGATGGGGCGGCCTGGATCCCTCCACCCTGCTGTATTGATGTGACAGCTTGGATCTTTCCGCTGCATCGCTCCGTCCTGCTGTACGATGTGGTGGCCCGGATCCCTCCGCTGCATTGCTCTGTCCACCCTGCGCCCAGTTCCTAAACATACAAATAAAGTCCCCTGCGGCCAGACATTGACCTAATGCACAGTGTGGCCACAGGGGACTTTAATTACAGTGTCACTGTCTAAGAGGAAGGAGGTGAGGCGCCATCATAGTACCGTACTGTAGTGTGTGGTGACTATCAAGGGGCAAGCAGTGTGGATGGCAGGGGTGGAGAATGACAGTTTGGTATACTGTGCAAGAAATAGTGCCTTGGCCTCATCTTTTTATAGCTAGAAAGCTTCAGATATAGATATAAATGTACATATATGTATTACACAGTGACCTCTTTAGTTATGTACAGCATAGTCACGTATCGGATTCGTGTGTTATTTATTGTACACTCTCTTGTTAGATATAAAATAAAATGACTGCTGATGAAAAAGCTTATTTTTTTAGAAGAAGTTGATGGACTGGTCTTCTGGTAAGATGCTGTTCCATGAGTTGTCATTTTATGTCTAAGAAGTAAAGATTACATAATAAAGAGAGGGCTCTATGAATAACAAATAATATAAATAACAAGAACACGCTGTATAAGGGATGGTGCCAGGGCCGGACTGTGACTAAACTTCAGCTCTGGCATTTGAAGCTATACAGGCCCACTTGTTGTGTGGTGAATATTTTTATGCACTTGTAGGTTTCAAAAAGTGAAGAGAGTGTTAGGCACTTTTCACATTAGCGATTTTTTAAATTCGTGGCAGATCCAGAAGTTTTGCCGCATCTGCCGCATAACAGCTCACTTGCGGCAAGTCTGCGGCAAGCCCTATTCATTCCTTATGGGACTTGCGGTCAGATGCAGCAAGTGCGGTTTTGCACTACAGCACTCACAGCGTTTTTTTGCCTTCGCGTCAAGTGCCAGATTTGCCAGATCAGGCAAAACCGCACTCTCCGTACCTGACTGGAAGTCCTGTAGGGAATGGGGTTTGTCGCAGGCTTTCCACAAGTGAGCCATTACATGGCAGATGCAGCATAGCTGCCGGATCTGCCACAATCGCAGAAAATGCTGATGTGAAAAGCAGCCTAAGGCTAGGGTCACACTTGCGTTTTTTTCATGCTTTTTTGGAGACCTGCGTTTTTAAAAAAGCATGTAAAAACACACCCATAGGTCCCCATGTTAAAAATGCATGCCCTAATAGCAAAAACGCATGTCTTAATAGCAAAAACGCATGCCTAAAGTGCCATGTATTTTTGGCATGAGTTTCTGCACTTATTTGAGTAGCTGACCTCAAAAACGCATGCAAAAACGCATGGTACATTAGTACAATTTAGTACCATCCAAAAACGCATGCGTTTTCCATAGGGGCCCATGTTAAAAAAACACATGCATTTAAAAACGCATGCAAAAGCGCAGGGTGCCATCAGACACCTTAAAAAACGCATGCTGAAATGAAAAAAGCATGCAGAAATGCATGTTTTTTTTAAGGCACTAAAAAAACTCATGCCAAGTGTGACCCTAGCCTTACTCGGCTATATAACATATAGTCCAAGCTGTGTCTAGAATTAAAGCTCAGACCTATTTACTACTCTTAGGCTGGAGGCACACTGTCGTGCATCAAACACGGAGCGTGTTTGATGCACGACAGTGATGCGAGTGCTGTGTGTGTTTGTGGGTGTGTGTGTGGTGCGAGTGTGGTGCGTGTGGTGAGTGTGGCTGGCTGTGTGTATGTTAGTGTGCTGCGATTGTGAGGTGTGAGTGCGTGTGTGCTGCGTGATAGTGATGCTGTCCGCGGCCCTGAGGACCGCGGGAAGCATTTGTTGGGAAATAGAAACTCTGCGGCTGTCAAAGCCACTTAGTTTGTATTTCCTGCTTTGCCGATACAGTAAGCTATCATCTTGTACCGCTGTGAAAGCAGCGGTACAAGATATTTAGCTAATACAATAATGATTGTTGTAAAATAATGTATTCCGGGGTTATTTTAGTGATTAACCCCTCAGCATCCTCTGCTCCGCATGTGTGCGCAGAAGATACTGATGCGGCTCAAATCCCAGTGATGAAGGGGTTAATATGCAGCTGGTGTAGTGACACCATGTATGTTGAGAGTGTCCTCACTCTCTGCAGACATGGTGTCGTTACACCATGTGTGTGAAGGGGTTAATTGTTATGTAAAATGGGCTAAAAGAACTGTCACGGGTAGAGATGAGCGAGTACTAAAATGCTCGGGTGCTTGAAGCTCGGGCCGAGCATCCCAAAATACTTGTGTACTCGGCCCGAGCACCAAGCCGAATGTTATCTTATGGGAGACCCGAGTATTTTTCTGGCATGACCCCCGGCAGCATGGAAAAACCTAAAAATGTCACAAGAGTATCAGAACAGTGCTCAAATGACATGGGAACAGCATGGGGAAGACCCCTGTAAGCATGTCAGACCCCAAGGTCACTGTTGTGAACAATGTTGTCAGACTATTACGCCACTTTTACGGACTGTCAAGAAAACGTTACAAAAACAAACCAAAATTGATTTTCATGGAGAAAATATTAAGGGCTCATACCCACTTGTGAGACAGAGTTGGTGTATGTTAGTTTTTTGGATTATATGCCCCTGGATAGAGGCGTGCATGAGGGCCTCTTTTAATATTGTGCCCATTATAAGGAAGTGGGTCTTTTGTAGGATTGCCCTAGGCAGGGCTGCCAAAAATAGTGTGGCATCCCAATGCCCCTGGATAGAGGCGTGCATGAGGGCCTCTTTTAATATTGTGCCCATTATAAGGAAGTGGGTCTTTTGTAGGATTGCCCTAGGCAGGGAAGCCAAAACTTGGGAGGCACCCCAATGCCCCTGGATAGAGGCGTGCATGAGGGCCTCTTTTAATATTGTGCCCATTATAATGAAGTGGGTCTTTTGTAGGATCGCCCTAGGCAGGGAAGCCAAAGATTGGGAGGCACTTCAATGCCCCTGGATAGAGGTGTGCATGAGGGCCTCTTTTAATATTGTGCCCATTATAAGGAAGTGGGTCTTTTGTAGGATTGACCTAGGCAGGGCTGGCAAAAAGAGTGAGTTACCCCAATGCCCCTGGATAGAGGCGTGCATGAGGGCCTCTTTGATTATTGTGCCCATTATAAGGAAGTGGGTCTTTTGTAGGATTGCCCTAGGCAGGGAAGCCAAAAGTTGGGAGGCACCCCAATGCCCCTGGATAGAGGCGTGCATAATGGTCTCTTTTAATAATGTGCCCATTATAAGGAAGTGGGTCTTTTGTAGGATTTCCCTAGGCAGGGAAGCCAAAAATAGTGAGGCACCCCAATTCTCCTGGATAGAGGCGTGCATGAGGGTCTCTTTTAATTTTGTGCCCATAATAAGGAAGTGGGTCTTTTGTAGGATTGCCCTAGGCAGGGAAGCCAAAACTTGGGAGGCACCTGAATGCCCCTGGATAGAGGCGTGCATGAGGGCCTCTTTTAATAATGTGCCTATTATAAGGAAGTGGGTCTTTTGTAGTATTGCCCTAGGCAGGGAAGCCAAAAATGTTGTGGCACTCTGATGCCCCTGGATAGAGGCATGCATGAAGACCTCTTTTAACACTAGAAGTCCCAGAGACGGGTCATTTGACCTTGTTAACATTGAAAACCAAGGATCCTTTAAATTCCCGGGACTTCTAGTGTTAATATTGTGCCCATTATAATGAAGTGGGTCTTTTGTAGGATTGCCCTAGGCAGGGAAGCCAAAACTTGGGAGGCACTTCAATGCCCCTGGATAGATGTGTGCATGAGGGCCTCTTTTAATATTGTGCCCATTATAAGGAAGTGGGTCTTTTGTAGGATTGCCCTAGGCAGGGCTGCCAAAAATAGTGAGCCACCCCAATGCCCCTGGATAGATGCGTGCATGAGGGCCTCTTTGAATATTGTGCCCATTATAAGGAAGTGGGTCTTTTGTAGGATTGCCCTAGGCAGGGAAGCCAAAAGTTGGGAGGCACCCCAATGCCCCTGGATGGAGGCGTGCATGAGGGCCTCTTTTAATAATGTGCCAATTATAAGGAAGTGGGTCTTTTGTAGGATTGCCCTAGGCAGGGCAGCCAAAAATTGTGTTGCACTCTGATGCCCCTGGATAGAGGCGTGCATGAGGGCCTCTTTTAATATTGTGCCCATTATAAGGAAGTGGGTCTTTTGTAGGATTGCCCTAGGCAGGGCTGCCAAAAATAGTGTGGCACCCCAATGCCCCTGTATAAAGGCATGCATTAGGGCCTCTTTTAATATTGTGCCCATTATAAGGAAGTGGGTCTTTTGTAGGATTGCCCTAGGCAGGGCTGCTAAACATTGTTAGGCACTTCAATGCTCCTGGAAAGAAACATGGAGGAGAGCCTCTAAATATTGTTCCCATTACAAAGGAGTTGGTCTCCTGTACTTGTAATGCCCATTCGGTAAGCATGGACTAAAACATTTACCCCTGGGGGGTATACATAAAACTACTGCCTAACTTTTGAACGGTTAGGGTCATCATCATCATAAATATGATGTAAAAAAATTATGTTTTCCTGGCATCATGAACCACGGTCACACTGATTATATGATGGTGGTGGATGAGAAGTAGGAGCAGTACAGCAAGTAGCCAAAGTCATGAAGTGTGTACCCATGTGTGGGTGTGCGGAGGTGCATGGCAATTTACCGGCAGAAAATTTTAATTCCGCTATAATTTGGTGGAGGTGTGGTGAAGTCAGGCCCAATCCATTCCTTGTTCATCTTGATCAAAGTCAGCCTGTCAGCATTTTCAGTTGACAGGCAGGTGGGTTTATCAGTAATGATTCCACCTGCGGCAGTAAAAACACGCTCTGACAAAATGCTAGTAGCAGGGCAGGCCAGGACTTCCAAGACGTAGAGAGACAATTCCTGCCACGTGTCCAGCTTGGATACCCAATAATTATAAAGCACAGAGGAGTCTAAGAGCACTTTTGTATGATCGGCAAGGTACTCCCTCAGCATCTTGGCAAACTTTTCAGTCCTTGCGACAATACCCCGCACCTCAAGGCCTGTGCTACGGGAGGTGCTGAGAAAACTGTCCCAGATCTTTGAGAGTGTTCCCCTACCTCTGCTGGATTGGACTTGTGCCTCTCTCGGCCGGACGCCTTGGTTGTCCACCGAATCGTGACCTCTGCCACTAGCGTTTTTAGAAGAGAATTTTTTGACTAATTCCGCTACTATGGCCTTCTGGTACTGCAGCATTTTTGTAGACCTCTCCGCCTCAGGAATAAGAGAAATAAAGTTCTCCTTGTAGCGTGGGTCTAAAAGTGTCACCAACCAGTAATGAGTGTCCGCCAAGATGTTGACAACGCGAGGGTCACGAGACAGGCAGCGTAACATAAAGTCAGCCATGTGCGCCAGACTGTTAACAGGCAAGACTTCAGGGTCCTCACCAACAGCATGACTGTCCATGCTGGCCTCATCATCCTCCTCTCCCCTGTCCTCTGGCCATCCACACTCAACCAACAGTCTGACGGTTGTGCATGTATTACCGTCAATTCCGCATGAAAGTAGCTCTAGTTCTTCATCATCCTCCTCCTCGTCATAGTCCTCCAATGCACGTTGGGATGAGATGAGGCTGGGCTGTGTGTAATCACCCAGTACGTTTTCTTGCTCCAACTGATCGTGCTCCGCCTGCAATGCATCGTCTTTGATTTTCAGCAGAGAGCGCTTTAGAAGACAGAGAAGCGGATGGTGACACTAATGATGGCGTCATCGCCGCTCACCATCTTGGTGGAGTCCTCAAAGTTTTGGAGCACGGTACATATGTCGGACATCCATGTCCACTCCTGAGGTCTTATGTGTGGAGTTTGAACCGTATACCGACGGCCTAGTTGATGCTGGTACTTAACAACTGCCCTCTTCTGCTCAAAAATCCTGACCAACATGTGCAGTGTGGAATTCCAACTCGTGGGGACATCACACACCAGTCTGTGAGCCGGAAGCTGCAAACGCCGCTGAAAGCCGGCAAGGCCAGCAAAAGCAGTAGGTGACTTACTAAAATGGGCACATAGGCGGCGTACTTTGACAAGCAGATCCGACAGTTCCGGGTAGTATTTAATAAACCGCTGAACCACGGGTTTGAGCACATGGGCCACGCATGGAACATGTGTCAGCTCGCCTTGCCTCAAAGCCGCCACCAGGTTCCGGCCATTGTCACACACGACCATTCCTGGCTGAAGGTTCAGCGGTGTGAGACAGTGATCTGCCTGCTGTTTCAGAGCTGTCCACAACTCTTCAGCATTGTGGGGTTTTTCACCTACGGATATTTGCTTCAGCACAGCCTGTTGCCGCTTAGCCGAGGCAGTGCTACAGTGCTTCCAGCTTGGGACTGGTGTGGAGGGTGAAGTGGAGGAGGAGGAGGAGGATGAGGAGCATGATGTTTTGGAGCTGTACACTGTGGTTGAAACCCTGACTGAGTTAGGGCCTGCAATCCTTGGTGTCGGAAGGATGTGTTCTGTCCCAAGCTCAGACCGGGTCCCGGCTTCCAGAATATTAACCCAGTGTGCTGTCAGTGAGATGTCCCCCCCCTGCCCACAAGCACTTTTCCACTTGTCCGTGGTTAGGTGGATTTTGCCTGAAACTGCGTTGTTAAGGGCACGTATGATGTTTTGTGACACGTGCTTATGTAATGCGGGGACGGCACACCGGGAGAAATAGTGGCGGCTGGGGACCGAGTAACGTGGGACAGCCGCCACTATCAGGTTGCGGAATGCTTCCGTCTCTACTAGACTCAAAGGCAACATTTTCAGCGCAAGCAGTCGCGAAATGTGTGCGTTTAGATCTGTGGCATGTGGGGCGTTGGCAGCGTATTTGCGCCTGCGTTCCAAAGATTGGTGTATGGATAACTGAACGCTGCACTGGGACAAGGACAGAGTTGATGATGGTGCTATTTCTGCTTGTGCAACTACAGGTGAAGGACAGGAGGCATCTTCACATGCAGTATGGACAGGGGATTGTCTTGCTTGCACAACAGTGGAAGACGCAGCGGTATCATCCTCAGACACTGCTCCTGGACTCTGGTGCACATCCCACAAAGTCGGGTGCTTTGCTGACATGTGCCTGATCATGCTGGTGGTGGTCAGGCTGCTAGTTTTGCTACCCCTGCTGATGCCGAAACGGCAGGTGTTGCAAATGGCCTTTTTTTAATTAAACCTTAAAAAACAGCCAGACTCGGGAAGACCTAACAGTTGTACTGGCAATTTCTGTCGTGTTGTTGTTCCGGGGAATGGTTGCCTGCTTGCTGCCTGCGGCCACCACCCTGCTTCTTCCGGCCTGTTGTGATGCTACGCCTAACTCCTGCTGCGCACTGCTGTCCTCGCTCTGCATTTCCTCCTGCCAGGTTAGGTCAGTTACTGGATCATCCACCACGCCGTCTTCCACTTCCTCGTGACCCACTTCAAGTGGAGCTGGCGAGAGGCCAGAATCTACGAATGGATAAGTGAACAGCTCTTCAGAGTATCTAAGTGTGGGATCAGTTATGTCCGGGGCCGGGCACTCGGCATGGTGGGAGGAAGGAGGATCAGGGTGTGAAATGTGCGGTCCAGTCTCACGGCTACTGACACTTGACCGTGTGGAAGACAGGGTATTTGTGGTGGTGCCAAACTGACTGTAAGCATTATCCACTATCCAACTAACAACCTGTTGACACTGGTCTTGGTTTAATAGTGGTGTACTGCTGGTCTAAAATTCCAGCAGAGCATTGTAAGAAACTCATTGATGGTTACCGAAAGCAGTTGATCGCAGTTATTTTGGCTAAAGGTTGTGCAACCAAGTATTAGGCTGAGGGTGCCAATACTTTTGTCTGGCCCATTTTTGGAGTTTTGTGTGAAATGATCAATGTTTTGCTTTTTGCTTCATTCTCTTTTGTGTTTTTTCATTTAAGACAAATTAAATGAAGGTAATAATACCAAAGAATTTGTGATTACAATCATTTTCAGGAAGAAACTGAGTATTATCTGACAGAATTGCAGGGATGTCAATACTTTTGGCCAACACTGTATATTATGAATATTTGAAAATATTATTATATATTAATATTGAAATTTTAAGAAGAAAAAGTCGAGGAATTTTGGAAATCATAGGATATAGGTGGGTTAATGATATGTAAATGATGAAAAAAATAGAAATACAATTATTAAACACCTCAATTTATTCAGTATTGAGCATGAATGCCACAAGCAGGAATATGGAAAAATGACGTGATAGGAATTTAAGAATGTGAGGTCAACGTCGGTAGAAGGCATGCAGTGTTTTTTCCTAATATATAACAAATAAATGTTTAAAATTATTAATATTGTCATATTATGGTGCCTCACAGAGCCAAAATATTTGGCAGCAACCTTAGTGTGTACAGCCCAGCAATATCAACTGCACACTGGAATGTTAAAGAGAACCTGACCTCTAAAAATGACCCCCCCAGCCTGTTTTAACCTGTCCCTGTGTAATGACCAGAGGTCCGTACTAGATCCAGTGAGTCACAGAAACAGAGACGGAGGCAGAAGCAACATAAAATACTTGCTTTTACTTGGGGAAACAGATGGAAAATTTAGAGTAAGATGCACAGATATGTTATTTCCCCAGAAATAGATAAATTATTTACATACACCCAGCATCAAGCTAGGGGTCGGTGTGTTACCTTAATGTTCCTCCTCAGTGTGAGGAGACAATGCCAAAAATAAATTTACCTAAAATCTATACAGAAAAATAAGCGATTTACTCAGTGGCGTAACTAGAGTCCGAAGGGCCCCGATGCGAAATTTGGACCTGGGCCCCCCCCCCCCCACCTTTCCCCGCACGCCTACATTGGTCAGATGTATAGGCCCCATGCAGTGGCGTAGCAACTGTTTGTGGCGCCCGGGGCAGTCGAAAAATTTGCCTCAACTGCCGCCCCTTTGGTCGTTGATAATCCGGAAGCAATGTCTATAATGTTTTAGGATCAAGTCTGTTAAGTTAAAGATTACAACATCCACATGACTACATCACCAGAGCCACCAGCAATACAATAACACATTACTAGAACCCCTGTCAGTATATTGCCAGAACCATTGTCAATACAGTAATAATCACCAAAACCAGTCAATACATTATCCCATACTGGTCACCCCCCATAAGTCCCATGCAGCTCATTCTCCAGCCATATGTTCCATGCGGTTCATACTTCCCCCCCCCATACCCCTCCCATGTTCCACGCAGCCTCTCCTTCATCCATGTAGCTTCTCCCCTACGTTCCATGTACCTTCTCCCCCATCCACCCATCCATCCATCTTCTGCCCCCTTTTCCATGCCCCCCTCCTCCATCCATCTTCTGCCCCCTTTTCCAAGCCGCCTCGTCCATTCATTAATCCATCCCATTCGGCCCCCTTTTCCAGGCTGCCCCATCCATCCATTCTGCCCCCTCTTCCAGGCCGCCCCATCTATCCATCTATCCCATTCTGTCCCCCCCAGGCTGCTATCTTTGGCTGTAACAGCGCCTTACCTGACTCCACGCTCCTGATTCCAGATCCCTCATCCCAGCACCTTCTTCCTCTGCGGCTCCTGGTCTCCAGCTCGCCTGCACTCGGCACCAGCACCAGACACCCGGACCACCCCTGTATACATCCATGTCCCTGCACCCCTGTCCCATTCATATTCCTGCACCCCTGTCCCATCCATATCCCTGCCCCCCCTGTGCCCCATCCATATGCCAGCACCCATGTGCCCCATCCATATGCCAGCACCCATGTGCCCCATCCATATCCCAGCTCTCCTGTGCCCCATCCATATCCCAGCACCCCTGTGCCCCATCCATATCCCAGCAGCCCTGTGCCCCAACCCTATTCCCCATCCATATCTCAGCACTCCTGTGTCCCATCCATATCCCAGAACCGCTGTGCCCCATCCCTGCATCCCTGTGCCCCATCCCTGCGCCCCATCCATATCCCAGCACCCCTGTGCCCCATCCCTGCACCCCTGTGCCCCATCCATATTCCTGTGCTGTGCCCCATCCCTGCACCCCTATGCCCCATCCCTGCACCCCTGTGCCCCATCCCTGCACCCCTGTGCCCCATCTTCGGCTGTTCCCAGCTATTAGATCACAGCGCGAATCGATGCACAGTGTACTGACACCGGCATTGAAGCTGTACCCGCCCTGCCGCCTGCTCCTCACACACTTACCCGGTGCAGCGCTGCCTGAGCCACCGCCGCCGACGGATGTGCTGCCCGGGCGGGAACTTCAAATCCCCGTCTCTGCTGCTGCCCCCACACACGTGCCGCCTGGGGCAGACCGCCTCCCGCCACGCTACGCCACTGGCCCCATGTAATGGTCTAAATCCTATAAAGACTCACGAATTGACCTCTCTCCCCTTCATTATGTGTTACTGTCCCTCATCCTACAATATATGGTCCTCCTCCTGGAATATGCCCTTATCCTGGTATATATGGTCCTCCATTATAGTATAACGCAGCCTCATAGCCCTTCATATAATATAATGCAGCCTCATAACCCGTCATATAATATAATACAGACTCCTAGACCCCCAGACAATATAATGCAGCCTCACAGCCCTCCAGATATACTGTAGCATCACAGCCCTTCATATAATATTATGCAGCGTCACAGCCCTACAGAGAATATAATGCAGCGTCACATCCCCCCAGATAATGTAATGCAGCGTCACAGCCCTCCAGATAATGTAATACAGCGTCACAGCGATTCATATAATGTAATGCAGCGTCACAGCCCTTCATATAATGTAATGCAGCGTCACAGCCCTTCATATAATGTAATGCAGCGTCACAGCCCTTCATATAATGTAATGCAGCGTCACAGCCCTCCAGATAATGAATGCAGCGTCACAGCCCTCCAGATAATGTAATGCAGTGTCACAGCGATTCATATAATGTAATGCAGTGTCACAGCCCTCCAGATAATGTAATGCAGCGTCACAGCGATTCATATAATGTAATGCAGTGTCACAGCCCTTCATATAATGTAATGCAGCGTCACAGCCCTTTATATAATGTAATGCAGCGTCACAGCCCTCCAGATAATGTAATGCAGTGTCACAGCCCTCCAGATAATGTCATGCAGCGTCACAGCCCTCCAGATAATGTCATGCAGCGTCACAGCCCTCCAGATAATGTCATGCAGCGTCACAGCCCTCCAGATAATGTCATACAGCGTCACAGCCCTCCAGATAATGTCATGCAGCGTCACAGCCCTTCATATAGTATAACACAATAATTTAGCCTCATAGCCCTCCATATAGCATACATCTTCCCACACACACACACACACACACACACACTTCCCACTGTACAACCTGCCCCACTCACCCAGTTACACTGCCCTCTGTACAGCCCTCCCCCCCCACAGACACAGCCCACTGTACAGCCCCCGCACACACACACACTGTCCCCTGTACAGCCCCCACACACACACGGTCAAACACACAGTCACGCACACACCACACGGTGTCACACACACACACGGTCACACACACACACACGGTCCCCACACACACGGTGTCACACACACGGTCACACACACACGGTCACACACACACGGTCACACACACACGCACACACACGGTCCACACACACACACGGTCACACACACACACGGTGTCACACACACACGGTCACACACACATGGTCACACACACGCACACACACGGTCACACACACGGTCACACACCACGGTGTCACACAACACGGTCAACACACACGCACACACACACGGTACACACACGTCACACACACACGGTCACACACACACACCGGTCACACACACACACGGTCTCACACACACAGGTCACACACACACACGGTCACACACACACACGGTCACACACCACGTCAACACGGTCACACACACGGTCACACACACACACGGTCACACACACGCACACACACGGTCACACACAGGTCACACACACACGGTCACACACACACGGTCACCACACACACACGGTCACACACACGTACACACACACGGTCACACACACACGTGTCACACACACGTCACACACACGGTGTCACACACACGGTCACACACCAACGGGTCACACACACGCACACACACGGTCACACACACACGGTCACACACACACGGTCAACACACACGTCACAACACACACGTGTCACACACACACACACGGTCACACACTCACACACGGTCACACACACACGGTTACACACACAACAGGTCACACACACACACACGGTCACACACACCACCACGGTCACACAACACACGGTCACACACACACGGTCACACACACACACGGTCCACACACACACACACGTCACACACACACGTCACACACACGGTCACACACACACGGTCACACACACACGGTCACACACACACGGTCACACACACACGGTGTCACACACACGGTCACACGTTCACACACACGGTCACACAGCACACACACACGGTCACACACACGGTCACACACACGGTCACACACACGGTCACACACACGGTCACACACACACGGTCACACACACACGCACACACGGTCACACACACAGTGACACCTCCTGTACCGACCACCAGCTGTGATCAGTCACTGTGGCCCCCAGGGCCCCGCTCACCTCCTGACACTGGGGTATGAGTTGGATATCCTGTACTGACCCCGAGCTGTGATCAGTCTCTGGCCCCCAGGGCCCCGCTCACCTCCTGAAACGATCTCCCCCCCTCTCCAAGAGCTGCAGCCTGCAGCTCTTCTGCATTTGTGTTCGCGCCAGCAGCTCCGTTCTGTTTGTGATGAGGTCACATGACCTCATCACAGTGCAGCAGCGGCGGCGGCCGCGGGAGATTTAAAGCGGCAGTGCCTACCAGTCCTCCGGCGGCCGTGATCAGCCGCCTGGGGACCGGCCGGGGAGAGCGCTGCGCAGTAACATGGATGCACATCCATGTAAAGCTGTCACAGCGGTCGGTGGGTTCCGGGCCCCCCTGTACCCCCGGGCCCGGTCTCACTTGCGACCCCTGCGACCGCGGATGGTACGCCACTGGATTTACTACACACAGCAGCAGGACAGGTGTAAATCAGATGGATGCAGTTTAGTGAGGATCACTGAAATAACACACCGATTTACAATCTTATCAACTCTATACATACAATACATATAAACCCAGTGTACATATATGTACATATATATTTATATATCTGATCTGTTGGATACCCGGGTACCTTATCTAATAGTAAAGTTTAGTCCAGTTACAGTCTGTACAGGCCTGGGGAAGTACTGTTAACGCAGTCACTTCCAATGGTCTTCAGCGCCAAAAATGAAAAATAAATAAAACACAACTGTAGTAAATAGGGATATTGTGTTCTCTTGTCTGAAGGGGGGTCTTAGTCTCTGTAGCTTTTTGGGAGGCCAAGTGTGTTCACCTAGAGACACCACACCGAGGCCTGCAGTCTCACAGCAGAGATTCAGTCTTTTTCTTTCACAGTATGGCCGACCCGTCTCCTCTAAAGCACTCCTCTCCTGGCAGTAGTATACTCGCTTCTTAGCAGGGAATAAGTCTTTGGTCCCCTCCAGGGGCTCTGCTGTCCAGTGGATCAGTGTCCGGTCTCAGCTTTATCTGGCTCAGACTTTTCCACAGCCACTCTCCTCACAGCACCTCAGGAGACTCGTTTACCTCAGCCCAAACTGTCATAAAGTCCTCCCTGTCTCCGTGACAACCTCCTCAGCTGACAGCCCCCACCTTTTTATTCAGGAAGTAAATTTTTACACACTCTTACACCTGCACCATAGTAATCCATTTGTAACCATCCCTTTCTGTCCCTAAAGCGCTATTTGAAAGTTTATTAAAAGTATTTTTTTCACCTGTTGTTCTGCAGCTTCATATTATATGTGAGAGACTGTGCTTGTGCTGCCATTTTCGTCATATTGCCTTTACCCCCCTTGGCAGCACAAGCACAGTCTCTGCTCTATAGCACGCCCATATGGGTGTGCAGAATTAACACGCCGGCGGCGGGGAGAGCCACATAAGCCCGCCTTTTGCGGCTTCACATATAATGTGAGGCTGCAGAACAACAGGTGAAAAAAATACTTTTATAAACTTTCATTAGCACTTTAGGGACAGAAAGGGATGCCTAGAAATGGATTACTATGGTGCAGGGACAGGTTAAAACAGGCTGGGGGGTCATTTTTAGAGGTCAGGTTCCCTTTAAAGAAATTATCTGTTCTTTTGCGTTGAATTAAATAAATTAACTTAGAAGAAATGTTCACCTTTTAGATTTTATTACACAAATGGTGTAATTTGGTGTCATTTTTTTCAAGAAAAATTTTGGAAATCATAGGATAAAGGTGGGTTAATGATATGCAAATGATGAAAAGAATAGAAATAAAATTATTAAAACGCCTCAATTTATTCAGTATCGAGTATGAGTGCCACAAGCAGAAACATGGAGAAATTATGTGATAGGAATCTAAAAATGTGTGGTCAAGGTAAGTAGAAAAATAATTCTAAAGCTGGTTTCACAGTAGCATGCAGCATGCATCCGTCTGAGTGTAGAGATGTAGACCGATGCCTGAACGCATGCTTACTGATATCAACACTGCGTCTACTCTGCGGATCCATATTTATGAAACCCATAGGAAACCATTACAATCTGGGGATGAGATGTCCAGGACGAGAGAGAAAGAGGGAGGGAGATAGAGGAAATTTTCCATGCGTTTACTAGTGCTGCCACCAGGATTCCAATGTGGCAACTTTGGACTTCATGTAATCTTTGTCCGCTTAAGGATGCATGCGTATAAATCATGCAGCCTCGAACGCACAAAAATTACAGCAAGTTGCGTTTTTCACCGGCACAGAAAAAACACAATCAAACACAAATGCATGCATTCAGATGCCTTACATAGGTGGAACAATGATAGGTTTCGTGGACTATTATAGGAAAACTTAGGTAGGTCAGTGACCTGTATAGGCCTAGTGGGCCAGATACACTCAAAAGTCATGAAAACGCTCCCGTCAATGTTATGCCCCACCACACACAGGTGGGACTACTATAAGTTTTGAGGAGCATTATAGGAAATCTAGTCAGGTTATTCTCACCCGACCGGGTCTTTGGCTCCCTTACTGCGCTTGTAATTTGGCTCCTGCTGTTGCGTAAGCTAGGCTGCCAGCCCTGTCTCTTCCTGTCAGGTACCAGTGAGACAGGCAACTCAAGTCCTTTCCTCTACCCTGTTCCCGGGTGTCAGTGTCTCTGAACACTGTACGTTGCTGTGTCTCTGGTACAGTGTAGCTGGAGAATTTGGAATCCCCACTTTCCGGTGTTGACTGCAGGAACGTGAGACCATGCACAGTCTTGGACTCCGGTGTTTGTTCTATGCACCTTTTTACTCTGGGGTGAGCATGAAGTTGCTCAGCCTCCCAGGTGTGCTCTTGCTTCTCCTTTCCTCAGACCCTAAACTTAGGCCTAGAACTCAGCTAGTGACTCTGGGATGAGCTTCTCAGGGCTCTTTTACACCCAGGTCCTCTTCACAGTCCTCCCAGGAATTGAACTAACTTGCTCCTCCCCAGACCAGAATATATAGGGGAGCTCACCCTGAACCCGGGCTTGGTCTCCCCCTTCTGGCCTGGAGGTGTAAGTGTTGTGTGTGTGTTTGCCTGATGAGAATACCTTTTGTTGCTTTCTGGTAACACCACCAGACGGGGGCAGTAATGACACTGTTGCACTTTGACCCAGGGGTGACACACTTATACGTCAGGAAACCACCAGCAGCACTGAAGACACATTCAGGAAGAGCATTGGCTGCGGGGCATGACAAAATCTCCAAGGCATGAGTGGTGAGCTCAGGCCACTTTTCCAGTTTTCAAGCCCAAAATGCACAAGGGTCCAGATCCACAGTGGCATCGATATTCAGCTGTAGATACTCCTGTACCATCCTCTCTAGGCGTTCACTATGTGTCAGACTTGTTCTCTCTTCTGGCATTGCAAAGGATGGTCTAAAACATAGGTGAAACGATTGTACGAAATTGCTGGTACCAGATACACTGTTACTGTTAACATTTGAGTGATGACAATTCAACTTTCCTCAAGTTGGAAAGGTACAACTGCGATACTCACTATGTGCACCACGGTGTTTTTGGGGAAAAGCAGTACTAAGATTGTCTAAAAGCTTCTGTTGATACTCCTGCATGCATGCGTCTCTTTCCAGGGCAGGAAGCATTTGGCCCAATTTACTCTTGTATCGGGGATGTAACAGTATGGCAACCTAGTAGTTGAAAACTACTCAAAAAAGCAGCATCAGAAAAACTTACCATCAGCAGCCAAAAACAAAAATCAACACTGCATTTAGCAGGATGCAGTCAGACCCCATTATGTAGAGCACGACCAGGTCAAGCAGATAAAATCACCTCTACCTACAAAGACATGTGGGAGGTGACTTGCCATGCACATATTGGGCTTGCATAGGATGCCATTCACACTGATACATATGATGTGCAGTGTCTGATAGCTATCCACCTGTCCTGCCACCTGACCAAATGGGCCGCCCAGTACATGTCTCTGCACCACTGGATGAATGGCGCCCCATGGGGCCCAGCCGCACCCTTTGAAAAGACCCAGTAGTCGGCATTACTTTGAATTCTAACAATCTGAGGATCATGTTGCAGGTAGTGCAGCAAGAAGGCACTCATGTGTCTTGCGCATCCAAGAGGCCCAAGTCCTTGTTGTGGTGGTGGCGGCAGGGTAACATTCACGCGTGCTTCTTCTGCCCTCTCCCCCCAGCCTCGCACAACAGAAATGTGATCAGGATCACCCTTATCTGCTGAGTCTTCCTTGCCCATCGCCTGTTTGTACTCCATTTCTTCCTTGGCTCATGCACCTTCATCAACAGTTTGGCTGCTTCCATGCACCTTCATTGTTCCCTTTGCCCCACCCTCCTATGCCAGCCGCCTTGGTGCTGCCGACCGTCTGGACCTTTCAGATCTTGTTATCCCTTACGCATATGCTTCCTCTTCTACTTCCTCCCCTTCCTCTTGGACCACCACCTGACTCCGAATACTGGTTAAATTGTGCTCCAGCATGTAGATGACCGGAATAGTCATGCTGATAATGTCATCGTCAGCGCTAAACATCTTAGTAGCCATTTCAAAACTCTGCAGAAGGGTGCAGAGGCCCTTGATCTGAGACCACTCCAGCAGCGTGATTTGCCCCACCTCTGCATCGTGTTTGCCCAGGTTATACATTATAACATACTGCACCAGGGCTCGTCGCTGCTTCCACAGTCACAGTGTAGCGACCGGTGGTAAGGCCGCGGGTGTGTGTGTATGATCTTTCTCAACAGAATCCCCATACTCAGGTTTAACCGATAATAACATTTCTTTACTGTAAAACATATTTATCTCACAGTCAACCGAACTATATGCGCACTTGTATATATTAGAGTCTCTGGATCTTCACTTCTTCCGGGTACGCAGCAAGAAAAGAAAACACAACAATGAAGGTATCTTTCCCTAACTTTCCCTAAAATCACGTACCAGTCTTATCACAGAAGAAGATGTCGCTCCCACGTAGCAGGCCTGGGGATCTCCTCACTCTTCTTCTTTGGTCTCCTTCTGCAGGTAACAGTCTGTCTCTCCCAGTCTCAGGGCACACAGAGCAACAGCAGAAGGGAGATCACAGCAGCACAAATGGCTCCCTTATGTCGGTCACGGCCCCAGCACATGCACTCTGGGTGCTCGGCGGGCAAGGTTTTGCAGAGCGGCCAGAGTCACAGCACCAAAGTCCAGTGGCCCAGGATCAGTCACAGGGGCTTCTGCGGGGTGATTTCTCCGGCAAGGTGTTGCAAAGTAGCCCTCTTTCAACAGACATCCACAGGTAGATGTTCTCTTGTTCAACTCTGTGTCTGTACTAAGCTCTTTCACTTCTTGGGTAAACAAAAGAGATGGCTGGGAGTTTCCCAGCTCTGTGATTGTACAGTCCACTGATGCCCCTGGTGGACAAGTGCGGACTGTGCACAGTTCATTTCAGTTTCAATTTCGATAATACAATCTGAATTGTACACCTCATTACAACAGCAACATGTGCAGAGTGGAATTCCATCGTGTTGGCACATCGCATTTCAGGTGGTTAACCGGCAGGCCGAAAGACTTCTGTAGCGATGCAAGTCATTAAGCTGCAGGATGCAAATGGCGGAAATGAGCACACAGCAACTGTGCCATCTGCAGCAGCGCATCTAGGCTGGGATAGTGGGCTAGAACTTGCTGGACGACCAAGTTCAAGATGTGAGCCATGCAAGGCACGTCTCACCTTGCCCTGGTGAAGGGCTGCACCCAGGTTTTGAGTATTGTCATAGACAGCCCCTGGCTGCAGGTTCAGTGGAGACAACAATTGATTAAACTCGATATCCAGAGCTGAGCACAACTCCTCAGCTGACTCACATTTCCCAGACATTTTAACGTAAACACCGCCTGATGGCATTGATCCCTGCTGCTAGCATATTAAGGAGGAGTGCTGGATTCCTTCTGCACAGATTGAACACATGTCACATTACTAGACAGGTTTTGGGTGCAGGTGGAGAACATAGAGGAGGTGAAGGAGGCAGAAGCAGTGCAGGAACGTCTACATACAGAGGTTTGATGCACAAGCCGTGGGGATGGCAAGACTTGTACAGTAGCCCCTTCTTCCACTGCCATAATAGTCACCCTGTGCCCAGTCAGCGACATGTAATGCCCCTGTCCATGCTTACTCGTCCAGGAGAAATGCACCCTGTCACACACAGAGTTTCTCGAGGAAGCGGTGATGTTGTGTGCGACATGCTGGTGTAGCGCAGGCACAGCTTTCTTTGAGACATAGTGGTGATTGGGCATCTGGTACTGGGGGACCATAAGGTCTCGAAAATCCTCTGTATCCACCAGCCGTAAAGGCAGCATTTCCGTAGCCAACAGCTTACAGATGGTGAAATTCAACCTCTTAGTTTTGGCATGGGTAGGTGAAAATGGTCTTTTACTTATCCACATCTGTGGGACGAGGCCTGGCTGCTGTGCTGAGACAGGGTGGAGTAGGGTGTCCCAGAAAAATTGCTGGTCTGTGAGGGAGATGCAGACAGACATATTATGTTGCTTTCATAAAGAGCTGGTGCTCTCGATGTCTGACAGCACTTAACACCAGCAGGCGTTTCCACTTCCAAGACAGCTGAAAACCTGTCAATCACACTGGCTGTTGCAGGTAAAAAGGTGGAAATTCCGCGGTCGAAAGCCTGTGTGACAACTGTCTCCACAGTCACAGAGGATGATGAAGCCGCAGACGGTTGTTGACCAGGCCCGCTAGGTCGCATTGTAGCACAGTGAGCTTCCCAATGTAAATTATGCTTCATTAGTGATGGGCGAATCCTAAATTACTCGGAATCGCTTGACTCTAGCGAGTCCGAGCCCAGGACTCGCTACTCGTTGCGAGTCTAGCGAGTCCAATGTTAATGAATGGGGAAGCAAGTAATAGCGAGTAGTGTGAGATTTACAAATCGCAGATGTGTCTCGGAAGCTTCAGCCTGAAGCAATCCGAGTTTTGTCATTTATTTGCATTGGACTCGTTTACTTTGTAAGTAATCGCTGGGAAACTCGCACAGATAAGAGAAGAGTCCTGTCTGCTCTGTGCAGCTCCAGGGTCCTAGAGCCTGCCTGCTGCCTGATGTAGCAGTGCTGAGATTGTTCTCAGTCTGCTCATTCCCTGTATACAGACATGAATGTCTGTGCACAGAGATGATGTAGCAGAGCTGAGATTGTTCTCAGTCTGCTTCCCTGTGCATAGACATCTATATCTATACACAGGGGATGTAGCAGAGAGGACATCGCGTTTTGGACTGCGTCGGACGGAAGAGGATTTTTTTAATTAAAGATGGAGTCCCTAATGGCTTTTTTTTTAATTTCTAATAAAAAAATTTCTCTGTGTTGTGTTTTTTTTAAAACAATTTAATAGAAATTCATGGCGGTCATGTCTAATATTGGCGTGACCGCCATAAATTTCGGGCTTAGGGCCAGCTGATAATACAAAGCTGGCCCTAACCTCTATTACCCAGCGTGCCACCGCCACCAGGGCCGCTGGAAGAGCGGGGTTCAGCGCCAGAGGATGGCGCTTCAATGAACGCGCCATCTTCTGGGGCGGCTGCGGGCTGCAATTTGCAGCGGGGGGTGCCCAGAAAGCTTGGGCATCCCTGCGCTGCGGATTCCAGCCCCCAGCTGCTTAGCTGTACCTGGCTAGACATAGAAATTGCGCGGAGCCCCACGTATTTTTTTGACTCCGACTCTGAGACGACTCCGACTCCGAGACGACTCCGACTCCGACTCGACTCCGAGACGACTCCGACTCCGAGACGACTCCGAGACGACTCTGACTCCGAGACGACTCCGACTCCGACTCCGAGATGACTCCGACTCCAAGACGACTCCGACTCCGAGACGACTCCGACTCCGAGACGACTCCGACTCCGAGACGACTCCGAGACGACTCCGACTTCGAGACGACTCCGACTCCGAGACGACTCCGACTCCGAGACGACTCCGAGACGACTCCGACTTCGAGACGACTCCGACTCCGAGACGACTCCGACTCAGACGACTCCGAGACGACTCCGACTCCGAGACGACTCCGACTCCGAGACGACTCCGACTCCGACTCGACTCCGAGACGACTCCGACTCCGAGACGACTCCGACTCGACTCCGAGACGACTCCGACTCCGAGACGACTCCGACTCCGAGACGACTCCGAGACGACGACGACTCCGACTCCGACTCGACTCCGAGACGACTCCGACTCCGACTCCGACTCGACTCCGAGACGACTCCGACTCCGAGACGACTCCGACTCCGACTCCGAGACGACTCCGACTCCGAGACGACTCCGACTCCGACTCGACTCCGAGACCACTCCGACTCCGAGACGACTCCGACTCCGAGACGACTCCGACTCCGAGGCGACTCCGACTCTGAGGCGACTCCGACTCTGAGGCGACTCTGACTCTGAGACTCCGACTCTGAGACTCCGACTCTGAGGAGACTCCGACTCCGAGACTCTGACTCTGAGCCTCTGAAATTCATTAAATAATAAAAAAAAAAATGCGTGGGGCTCCGCGCAATTTCTATGTCTAGCCAGGTACAGCTAAGCAGCTGGGGGCTGGAATCCGCAGCGCAGGGATGCCCAAGCTTTCTGGGCACCCCCCGCTGCAAATTGCAGCCCGCAGCCGCCCCAGAAGATGGCGCGTTCATTGAAGCGCCATCCTCTGGCGCTGAACCCCGCTCTTCCAGCGTCCCTGGTGGCGGTGGCATGTTGGTTAATAAAGGGGTTAATACCAGCTTTGTTATACAAGCTGGTATTAAGCCCGAGATTCTTAATGTCAGGCCACGTTTGACCCAGCCACTAAGAATCTCCAATAAAGGGTTAAAAAAACACAACACAGAGAAAATTTTTTATTTGAAATAAAAAAAAAGCCATTAGGGACTCCATCTTTAATTAAAAAAATCCTCTTCCATCCGATGCAGTCCAAAACGCGATGTCCTCTCTGCTACATCCCCTGTGCATAAATATAGATGTCTATGCACAGGGAATGAGCAGACTGAGAACAATCTCAGCACTGCTACATCAGGCAGCAGGCGGGCTCTAGGACCCTGGAGCTGCACAGAGAAGACAGCTGGACTCGGCTCGCAAAGAAACAGCAGTTACTTTGCGAGTTTCCCTGCTATCACTGGCACAGTAGCCGAGTCTAATGCAAACAATGGCAATCCTAGTTTTGTCAGCGTTTCTGACAAAACTAGGATTGATATTGATTTGCATTGGACTCGTGCGAGTAATCACTGGGAAACTCGCAGAGTACCGAGTCCTGCGAGTCCCTTACTACTCGCCGAGTAACGAGTCCTAGCGAGTAGATTCGCCCATCCCTATGCTTCATGTCTATGTAACCGTTCATGGCTGAAGTAATCAAACCATTGATTTTTTTGGCCTCTACTGAGATATTATTTACAAATTTTGCAGGTGGCATAGGCTGACCGTATGTTATCTGAAAAAATGCCCAGGCTAGGCAAGGCTTAGCTCCCATGCGTCGTGCAGAGCCATCACGGTTTCTGCACAGAGGCAGAATTGTGGCTGAGGACGCAGTTGTTGATGTGCTTCCAGCACTCCATCTCTGTCTAGGCAGCTGCAACCTAACCTCATCACTTTCATTCTCCTTCACCTCCTCTGCTGAGATCATCAACTGCCTGCATTTGGGTTGACAGTAAGTGGGATCTCCAACCTCATCATCACCCTGTGTGTTCTCACACTCCTCATATTCAGAGCCAACCTCTTCCCGCCCTGAGCGCTAAGTCAAGTTGTCGTTCCAATCAGGTATCTGAGTAAAAGGGGTTACAGTTTGGGAATGAGGGTCTACATTATGCTCGGGCCCTTCTTCATCTGGGCCTGGATCCAACTCACAAAGATTTTGGGCATCGGTGCAGATCATTTTGTCGTATTAACTGACTGAAACTTTGTAGCAGACCTCTGATTTCCAGGCTATAGTATGAGTGAACAGCTCTGCAGACTCACCCATCTGTGTTAACCCATAGTCAGTAGGGCGGCTGGAGATTTGTGAGCTGTGAAAAGCAAGTGCGATTGGGGTGATACCTCTGAGGAATGGATTGTTTGTGAGGTTGAAGTTGAAGTGGAGAGGACACTTGATGGAGTGCTTGACCATTGCAGCACATGTTCTTTTTGGGGCCTCATCTACAAGTTGTAGTGATGTTCTGCTGCGTAACAAAAGACTGATAGCAGATCGTCGACGCAAAGAAGTAGACATTTTTCTTTGGCTTTAAGACAGTATTTGTTCAGCAGATGTTTCTTTTACTTTAACACCTTACCCCATGGACACAAAGATTTTTAACTTTTCCAACACGCGTATTCCCCTTTCCACCATCATCACACCTTTAACCACTCATATTTGAGGGTACCTCCTTGGCAACTCAGTTGATGTAGGAGCAAAAAACTGTGGCTGTAAAACCAGCAGAGCTGAGTGGGCAATCAGTGGTACTACCCTAAATAGATTTTGGTAACTAGGTTTGGGCAGATGCAATACAAAAGGATTTTCTGCACTGTATAGCGGTAGATTTCAACAGAACACTGGACCCCAGCTAACTGTCCAAACACTGGTACTACTCTAAATAGATTTTGGTATTTAGATTTGGACAGATGCAATACAAATGGGTTTTCTGGACTGTATGGCAGTAGATTTCAACAGAACACTGGTCCACAGCTACCTAGCCAAACACTGGTACTATCATAAATAGATTTTGGTAACTAAGTTTGGGCAGAGGCAATTCAAAAGGGTTTTCTGGGGGCATGGCCTGACCATGGAGCTGTAAAGACATGCTTTACACTGGCTCCACAGACTCAGGGCTGTAAAGTAGACTTACCCCACTGATAGCGCCCAGTGATGTCGAGGAGGAAGAAGACCAATAAGTCCCTGAGCCGCCCGCCATCTTTAGGACCAGTGAGGATCAGATGCAGCCTCTACAAGCTGTTTGGAGCCGCCGGTGAGAAGAGCCCGTGCCTGGCATTTCTCAGAAGACAACGCATGGGGCCTCACCGCAGCAGCAGGGAAGCCCGATAAGCCATCCACAAACACCCACGGCGGCCACACAACACTTCCACTGGGGGAGGGAGAGAGTGGAGGAGGCGGAATTAACCCCTGGGGACCAACAACACCTGAGAGCAGAGAAGGGAGCTCCAAGAGGCACTGCAGAGACCCACACAGCTGCAGCAGCCATGCAGGCTTCCTCTCCCCCCCCCCAGATATGCAGCTCCCAGACAGAGCTGCAAGCTATTAGAGACCTCATCGAGGCCTTGCCATCTAAACAAGATCTGGATGCTATAGTGGCAAGGCTGGAGGCCTCTCAGAAGAGGGCACTAAGCTCCATTAGGGAAGATTTGGACACTATTAAGGAGCAAGCAGCTTCTACTGAGGAGGCCATTTCCTCCAAAGAAGAAAGGATGACTAGTTGGGAGAGGGAGGTCCACAACTCACACTCCCATATTGTCTCCCTAATACTGCAATCTGATGACCAGGAGAACAGGGAGAGACATAATAATGTCCATCTTAAAGGCATCCCTGAATCTACAGAGACTTTAAAGCAAAAAACCTTAGAAATCCTTAATACTGTCGCACAGAGGGCTCCAGACGCCTTGTACAAGATTGACAGGATCCATAGAGTTTCCCAGCCCGGCCCCATAGATAATGCTAACCCGCGTGATGTCATCTGCAGGCTGCACAATTTTACGGATATAGATGATATTGTCCGAGCGGCGTGGTCTTATGGCAAGATTTCATATGAGAACACCCAGATACACCTTTTCCCAGATGTTTCTAGACGCACACTGTACATGAGAAGGCAATTACGCCCTCTCCTTGTGAAGATTAAAAAAAAGGGGCGACATACCGATGGGGCCATCCTTTTCATCAAGATGGCAAAATGTACTATTTGTGGATGAAAGAAGACCTGGCTGTCCTATTTGCCTTTCTGGATATTACACCTTTCCCGGACTGGCTGTCGCTGGATGGATTCATGAGATACATGACGTCAGGTTGTGAAGAAGTGGACTACCGTGACAGTAATTCTTCAATGGCCAGCCCACGGCATAAGAGGAGGGGATCACGAGAGGCCCCAAGACTTGGTTGACTCCTGGCTTGCTGTGGGGTTGCTCTGTTTTTCTTTTCCTTTTCTTCCTAGGTCAAGATTCTATCGTACGGTGGAGGGAGGACACATGCTGGTTGGATGTGCTGCTGCGTTTTCTTCCCCCAGGTGGACGCCCTGAGGTCAGCATTTTGGGCCTCCTTTCCATAGCCAACCCGGCTTTTACAATGTTTTTGAACTACGTTTATTGAACTGGTACTATTTGCTCTTTGTGGGGGTTGGTGGGGGGGCGAGAGGAGGGAGACGGATGAAGAGAATAGGTAGTTATGTGGTCCTTGCTGGGACTAATTATTTGAAAGTTCAAAAATGTTTAGTTTTTCAGTTTACCATGTGCTGTTCTTGATGTGCCCCGGGTCTGTTATGGGCTATTACTTGGTTGTCTGCGACCTCTAGGATCCTCCTACTTTTTCTGTGGGGATACTGTATTCTGGTGTAGCCTGGATTAGACAGTTTAAGTCTCTTTTTTTATCTATTCATACTTCTATTCTCCTTTTCCATCTTAGTGTTCTCTTTTGTGTTCCTTTTTTCCTTCTTACACTACCGCTACTTTACCCCCTCTTCCCCACCTCTCCGCCTCCTTCTAAACTCAGCCTCTACCTAACAGAGAAACATGTCACAAACTTGCCTAATGGAACTGAAAGTTGGTTCCTTAAATGTGAAAGGCCTACACGACCCAGGTAAAAGGTCCATCATATTTCGATATTTAAATCTAACAGGATCCATGTTGCTTTCTTACAAGAGACTCACTTATGCGCTGCCAAGCCATTCAAACTTTACAGTTGTTGGTTCCCTACAGTCTACCACAGTCTCTCTGCAAATGGAAACTCGTCTGGTACTAGCATAGCGGTGGCGAAGTCGTTGCCATGGGAACTACTGGACTCTCGGAGTGGTGAAGCAGGCAGAATCCTAAAGGTGAAAGGTAAAATTGCTTCCCAAGTGTACACCTTCGCCTCCCCATACCTTCCAAACACGGGTCAGATTTCCATCCTGCTGAGATTTCTGGAGCATGTTGAGGAATTTTCTGAGGGCTTCTTGTCCTTGGGGGTGATTTTAACATAGCTATGGACCCTATGATAGATACCTCTAAGAGGAGATCAACTCTATCTAATGTAGCCCAACGATGTCTGCGGAAGGCCTTTCATGACCATCAATTGATAGATACGTGGAATCTTCTCCACCCCGGGACAGGGATTATTTGTTCTATTCCACGGCCCACGACACATATTCTAGAATAGATTATTTTTTTCTGCGCCACTCGGATCTAGCTAGTGTACAAGACGCAAAAATAGAATCCATCACATTATCGGACCACACTCTGATCTCGATATCGATTTCCCCAATCCTTCGACAATGGCAATGGAAATTGAACTCCTCTTTGCTGGATGATCCTGAGGTGCTCCAAGATATAACTAAGATAATAAAAGACTATTTCGATATCAACAACTCTGACGGTCCCTCTCCAGTATCTATATGGGAGGCTCATAAGTGTGTT
>JARQOC010000004.1:395893031-395973360 GCA_033576535.1 Allobates femoralis | reverse complement strand
TTAGTAGGCTTGACCCCAAAAAATTCTATTCTTGCTAGATTTGTTTGTTTACTGTTTAATGTGTTTGCTAAGTGGATTATTGATTTTATTTTTGAGATAAACCAGACTTTAATGAATTGCAATTACTTTATTAATTCCATATTTTTCCTATTATATTGTTAGGAGAGAAAAGGGATGATATAGTATACTGTATATCATATACTCCTATATTAGATCTATCACCATATATCACCCTAAGTAAAAATGTACATTTTCGTTTTAAAATATATTTTTCTTTCACATTATCGTCTTTATTCCCATTTGATTACCCTGAGCCCAGGTCTTATCACTTTATTCCATGCACTTCAATACCACAAACTTGCTGTGAATAAGTTAAAAATCAATGTCTCTTCGTTTCAAGGGAACCTGGTAACCTTATATTTGGGAAGTTTTTCTCATATAAAGTATGGGCCAGCCATCAGCAAACCCTTAATGCAAAATTGCATGTATAATAATAATAATTATAAATAATACTCTTATTCATGAATCGCCCAACATATTCCCACAGCATGCTGCATAATTCAGACTAATTAAAGCCATATAACAACAGCCCTGCTCATAAGAGCTTACAATCTACAGTACAATGAGGTGGGGGTGACACAAAATACAGGCACTTATTTACAATCATGAGGAAATGGGGAATAGATAAGAGCAGCATAAGTGGCCACCAACCATTATTTGTAATGCATTTGAGACTGGTGGAGCGGATAGGCTATGTCTAAATGACTTTGACTAGGGATCATGATAAACTACCCTGAAAAGACGTGTTTTTAGGGAGCACCTGAAACTATGTAAGTTGTGGATAGACATAATTTGTTGGGGTAGAGCATTCTAGAGAATTGGTGCAGCTCGGGAGAAGTCTTTTAGCCGGGAGTGGGAGGGTCTGATTAATGCAGAAGTGAGTCTAAATTCACTTCCAGATCAAAGAGAATGGGTGGGTTGATAGACAGAGATGAGTTTAGAGAGATAGGGAGATGCTGCACTATGAAGGGCTTTGTGGGTGAGAACAAGCAGTTTGAATTGGATCCTATAGGGTATAGGCAGCCAGTGAAATATCTGGCAAAGAGAGGAAGCGTCTGAGTCACAGTTAGCTAGATAGGTGACCCTGGCTGCTGCGTTAAGGATGGACTGGAGAGGGGAGAGTCTAGTGCAGGGGAGGCCAATTAATAGAGTATTACAATAGTCAAGGCGGGAGTGGATTAGGGCCACAGTGAGGGCTTTTGTGCTAATGGTGAGAAAGGGGGCGGATTTTAGAGATGTTTTTCAGGTGCAAGCGGTAAGAGCGAGCAAAAGATTGTATATATGGGTTGAAGGAAAAATCAGCATCAAACATAACACCCAGACAGCGAGCCTGCTGCCTAGGCGTTATTGTGGTGCCGCACACTGCGATGGAGATGTCAAATTTAAAGAAGTTAGCGGACGGCGGGAACAGAAGAAGCTCAGCTTTGGAAAGGTTGAGTTTCAGATAAAGAGTGGACATGATATTGGAAACTGCGGTTAGACAGTCAATGGTGTTCTTTATTACAGCAGGAGTAAGGTCATGGGAAGAAGTGTGTAGTTGTGTGTCATCACCATAAAGATGGTACTGAAAGCCAAAAATGCTGATGGTCTGTCCAATCGGGGCTGTGTACAGAGAGAAGAGGGCCAAGGACCGATCCCTGATGGACTCCAATAGTGAGAGGAAGAAGAGAAGAAGTTGAGCCAGCAAGTGATACACTAAAAAAACAGTCAGAGAGATAGAAAGAACCAGGAGAGAGCGGTGTTCTTTATGCCGATGGAGTGGAGCATAGCAAGTAGGAGATGGTGGTCAACAGTGTCAAAAGCTGCAGAGAGATCAATAAGAATAAGCAGAGAGTCTTCACCATTACAATTTGTTGTCAGAAGGTCATTGGTCACTTTGGTGAGGGCAGTTTCTGTAGAGTGAAGAAGGCGGAAACCAGACTGGAATGGATCTAGAAGAGAGTGAGGTATTGGGTAAGGCGGTAGTAGAGTAGGCACTACCAGAGTTTACAAATGAAGGGGAGATTGGAGACAAGTCTGTAGTTATTTGTGCAGGATGGGTCAAGAGACGTTTTCTTTAGTAATGGCGTATTGATAGAGAGTTTGAAGGAGGAGGGGAAGATGCCAGAAGAAAGATTGAAGATTTTTGATATGTGAGTGGTGAAAACCAGAGAGAGAGACTGGAATAGGTGTGAGGGGATGGGGTCAATGGTGCATGTAGTGGGACGAGAGTAAGAGAAGAGCCTTGAGGCTTATTTTTCTGCGACTGGGTCAAATGTGGAGACTGAGCCAAAGGTGATGTAGGCTAGAATGGGGGTAGCAGTGCTTGAGGGTCGAGAGCTGATTTCCTGATGGATGTTTTCTATTTTCTCCCTGAAGTAAGAAGGTAGATCATCAGCACAGAAGTCAGTGATAGAGGCCTGCACTTTAGGACTGAACAAAGAGGGAAAGATGTCAAAGAGTTTCTTTGGGTTGTTGGATAGTGAGGAGATCAGGGTGGTAAAGTAGGTCTGTTGGCAAGGTGAAGGGCAGAGTTGTATGTTCTCAGAATACATTTATAGTGAATGAATTTTTCTGGTGTGCGGGTTTTCCTCCATAGACGTTCAACACTCCTAGAGCAACGCTAGAGGAATAGAGTTTGCAATGTGAACCAGGGCTGTTTTACTTTGTGTTTGGAGATTCTGAGGGTGAAGGGCCCCACTTGGTCCAAGGTGATTCTGAAAGTGTTATTATAGTGATTCACAGCCAGATCAGGACAGAAGAAGGAGGAGATTGGGGACAGTGATAAGAGTAGAGAGTCTGTGAGTGTATGAGGGTTAATAGCCTGTAGATTTCTGAATGCATGGTAGGTAGTCGTGCGCTGGGGTGGGTGAGGATTTGTGAGCGTGAAGGAGAGAATGTTGTGATCAGTGAGAGGAAGAGGTGAGTTATCTAAGTAGGAGGTTGAACAGAGCTGGACAAAGACCAGGTCAATGGTGTTACCATCTTTGTGTGTCTCAGAGGTTGAAAGCTGTGAGAGGCCAAGAGAAGTGTTTAGAGATAGGAGCTGGGTTGCAGATGAGGAGGTGGGGCTGTTTATGGGCATGTTGAAGTCTCCCAGGATAAGGGTTGGTAATTCTGTGAACATGAAGTGCGTCAGCCACACAGAAAAATAGTTGAGAAATTGGGGGGACTAACCTGGGGGGTGGTATACCATCACAACTCTGAGGGGAAGGGGATGGAAGAGCCTGATGGTGTGGACCTCAAAAAAGGGAATGAGAGTGATGGATCTGGGGAGATGACTTGGAAAGTGCATTGTGGGGACAGGAGTAAGCCAATTCCAACACCATGTCTGTTCCCAGGTCCTGGGGAATGGGAGAAATGTAAGCCGCCATGAGAAATAGTGACAGGGGAAACTGTGTCTGAATCCTGTATCCAGGTTTTAGTGAGGGCCAGCAGATTAAGAGAGTTAGTGAAAAAGTAGCTGTGGATAAAGGGAAGCTTGTTGCATACCGACTGTGTATTCCAAAGTGCACAGTTAAGGAAGGGAGATGAAGGTATGCAAGTAATGTTGATAAGGTTAGCAGGGTTTCTATGTGAGGTGCGGGAGGGGTTGAAGTTAGAAGAGGGTGGACCAGGATTTGGAGAGATATCACCTGACAGGAGCAGCAGTAAAAAGAGAAAGAGCAAAAGTTTTTGGAATTGTGACATTGTTTATGATGTAATATGATGGACTGAGATTATTCAGTATGGTGAAGAAAGTATGGGAGCTGTACATAGTAGAGGGAAGGAGAGAGGGACTTTTGTGGGTGATGGGTGATGGAGGCTAATGGGGTGGTGAAAGTGAATGGCAAAGGAACATAGGAAGTAAGACATTGAAATAAATGACATTGTTAAAAATGAGAGTGAAAGAGAGTAGGTTGCCTGACTGTCATTGAAGAAACTGCAAGCCACTTAGCACTCAATGCCACTTTGCATGATATGCTGCATGTACCCCCCACTTTGCATGTACCTGTGGCGCCCCTGCGGGTATTAGCCACAGTATAAGATCATAATAGTTGCACTCACTTAGAAAGCCAAGCCACTGCACTACCACCTTTGGCCAGTAGGGGGAGCTCCAGAGACACCAGAGACTTCCCTAGAGATAAAACTCTGGTCTGAGGTAAATTTTCAGACAGTTGGAGCCAGGAGCTCAGAGTGACAGGAGCTGCATTGAGTTCCTGAGGACTGACTGACAATTTCCAGGGCCAAGCCATCGGTCTGAGGAGGAGAAAACTGATAAGAGGAACACTTTCAGAATCGGGTAGCATCATTATCTACCCTAGATAAAAAGCGCAGATACGGATACCGGATCCGTGGCTGCATTAGTTATATACAATACAGCAACCGGAAAAAAAACGTGAGGTAACAACAAGCTTCACAGGGCCAGACACAGCAACATACTAAGAGTTCAGCAGTACTCCCGGAGGGGGTAAGCAGAGAGAGACAAAGGACTCAAGTTGCCTGTTGAGTGGGACCCAGAGAGGACAGATTTGGGCCGGCAGCGAGTTCACACACGGCAGCAGGGCCACATAGACAGCGCAAGCAGGAGGTAAAGGACCCGGTGGGGCCTGAGCAACTGAACCCCTATTGCAGACTCCGGAGACGGGACTTGTTGTATTATAGTTTGGTTGAAAGTAAACCAGTTAAACCTCATCTGTGCCTCAGCCTCTGATTTAACAGTTACCATCTATCCAGGATTGGGACCATCACCGCTAAGAGAATTTGCTGTGAATCAAGTAAGTGTCTGTGCCCTTAACATCTCCTCACCATACTTCCATCTTCATCCATCATTAACTTTAACATCACCTGTCCAGGGGACCCTACAGCCCTACCCGGAAAAGGGCTATACCATCTCAACTGCCTCTCACCATCATCCCCTGGCCAGTACAAGGCAGCGGTGGCCATATATAGCCACATTATTCCGGGTGGCGTCACGACAATAACATCTACAAACTTTATAAACTATATAAACTTCTAAATCCCCTGTAAATACCCCCCTTTAGGAGTGTGCCAGCCTGGGGCCACGGCCTGGGTCCAGCCACCAGTGACTCCCCCAAGGAAAGGGACCCTGCGCCGGGTATCCCGGTCCCCTAAGCTGGGCGGCACATCTCTCTTTGGCGTCACGAACAGGATTTACCGTGCCTGGTTAAATCGGGTACTGTGTGCCGTGATTAATGCCGAAAATTGTGAGAAAATCCGAGAAAAATTGACTTTTTTATCAAAAAGTGATTTTCCCATTGGAAACCATTGAAATAGACTTTTCGCCATTGACTAACATTGAAACAAAATGGCCGCCAGCCTCTGAGGTAAAATTGCATCATCACTAATTACCTCATAACTGCCACAGCACGAGACTGCTATTTGAACTGTGTCATAGCCCTGAGCTCTGATCTGACTGAAAAATTTCAGATTCCGCCATTACTGAGCTCACGGCGAGCAGAAGCAGCAGGGGGCGTGTCTTTGTGGGCGGTACCAAGCTGAGAGCTCTGACGTCTGCAAAAGGGGAAAACCAATCCTGCTGCACAGTGGAACGATTATACTCCATCCCGACGGAAGCAGAGGACCGGAAGGGTCCGGATTAACTAAGGGGGCGCAACATGTCGCAGCACGGAGACGCCGAAACACTCGGCGACACAAATGCAGCTGAATCACAGAACAGAGCGCTCGGCAGCACAGCGGCGCAAGGTGCAGCGCCCATTATGCCGATGTTGATGCCATACACCCCAGGTGCTCCATGGCTTCCAGTGTATGAAGGTAAGCCTAATACTTTTGATGATTTTAAAGAAAAACTGCTGGCCTATTTAAACATGTTTCCAATGGCAGAAGCTCAGCGTGTCGGTTTGCTGATGGCACAGTTAAGTGGTAATGCCAAGCGAGAAGTCACAGCATGGTCCGCTGATCTAAAAGACACTGCTGAGCATATTCTAGCTGGATTAAAGGCAGTATTTGAAACTACTGCTGGTAGCAAAGCAAAGACCAAATTCTTCAATTGCAAACAAAAGGCCAATGAGAGTGTGAGAGACTTTGCCCTGAATTTACAGGAGGCCCTTAAAGCGCTTACACTGGCTGAACCAATGTTTAACACTGGCGCTGATAAATTGCTAAAAGATCAATTCATTGAGGGACTACTAACCCCTTCTCATCGAGGGCATGCGAGTATGCTGACTTTCAAGGACCCTGAAGTGACATTTGCCCAGTTAAAGGAGAGCGCTATTCGTCTCCAGCAGGCAGAGGCACTTTGGGATCAGGATCCTGAGCAATCCATTACAGAAACCCCTCAACAACAGAGAGTGCCAGTGACATCAGTTAAGCCCCTGGAGGCCAGTGTTAATGATGCTTTCCAGCAAAAGCTTGACTCTCTAACAGACATTGTCACCTCAATGGCTAAAACCATGCAGGAAATGAGAGAATCACAGACTACACCCAAGATGGAGTTGGCGAACCGCAGAGAGGATATTTCCTGGATGAGACCCCAGAGATACCCAGCGTGGAGAGGACGACCCAACGACCGTTACCAGCCGGATGGACAGCCTATTTGCCGCCGTTGCCGGAAGCCAGGCCACATCGCCCGCAATTGTGATTTAAACAAGGATCCCCTGGGAATGCGGGCCGCTTCGCAGGAGTGAACTTTCAAGGCCCAACATCCTGGCACGATAAGTACGTCGGAGGACGTCCCATTATTCCCATCGTGCTGGACGGTATTCCCATCAATGCCTTGTTGGACACTGGTTCCCAGATTTCATCTATACCACATATCCTTTATAAGAGGTACTGGGCAGATTCAGACATTGATAAAAGACCATCTAATGTTGAGCTAAGTATATATGCTAGTAATGGAAAATTGGTACCGCAAGTAGGATTTAGAGAGATGACCATTAAGATTGGTAGAGCAGAATTAAAAAATCAGGGTATCATAATTGTTGATGTTAACCGACGGGAACCTTTTGTATTGGTAGGTATGAATGTTTTAGAAAATTGTTTTTCCGAGGTTATTACTATTTTACAGCAATTTGCGGAAACTGCCCAATCCTGCCAGCAGAGAATTCTCCGGAGAGAGATAAAAGCATTGGTGCTGAAGCAACAAGTAGAGGTTGCAGGTGGAGAAATCGGCAGTGTGAGGGTAAGTGACCCAACTCCTATAGTAATACCTCCAAAAACTGAAATGCTGGTATGGTGTAGAGCAGCCATTGGTATTAAAGGACGAGATTACCAAGCCTTGGTAGAGCCTGTGTACACTGATAGTAGACCCACGATATTAACGGCTAGAGGAATAGTCGAGGTACACAGGGGAAGAGTGCCCATACGTCTTTTGAATTGTGGAGAGGAAGAGGTCACTTTACCAAGGTACGCTACAATGGCCAAGCTATACACTGTTGACAACAATGCCATCATAGCCATTGGGCCCTTGAATCCGTCATGTCAGGCGGACGACAATGGTTCAAGTGGAGAATTAGAAGATTGGTGTCAGCAGCTGCATATAGGTACAGATTCAACACCTACCCACCAAAAACAAGGAGTGTACCGACTAGTAGAAGAATATGAACGGGTCTTCAGTAAACACCCATTAGACTTCGGACAGATTAAAGGGGTAGAACATACAATTCCTACCGGTAACCACCCACCAATAAAAGAGAGATATAGACCCATACCGCCCGCTCATTATCAATGTGCTAAAGACATGCTGAGGGAGATGAAACAGGCCGGGGTAATAAGAGACAGTTGTAGCCCCTGGGCAGCCCCTCTGGTAATAGTTAAAAAGAAAGATGGAACCATGAGAATGTGCGTAGACTACCGGCAGATTAATCACATCACCCATAAAGACGCCTACCCCTTACCTAGAATTGAAGAGTCATTAGCCGCTTTAAGATCTGCTAACTATTTTTCCACCTTAGACTTAACAAGTGGGTATTGGCAAGTCCCTGTGGCTGAGGAAGATAAAGAGAAGACAGCGTTTACCACTCCGATGGGTCTCTGTGAATTTAATTGTATGCCGTTCGGACTCTGCAACGCACCCGGTACCTTTCAGCGATTGATGGAATGCTGTCTCGGACACAAGAACTTTGAAACCGTCCTTCTGTACCTAGATGATGTAATAGTCTACTCAAAGACTTACGAACAACATCTACAAGACCTGGCAGAAGTGTTCGAAGCCTTATCCCAGTATGGTATGAAGATCAAGCCATCAAAATGTCACCTTCTAAAGCCAAAGGTACAATACCTGGGACACGTTGTAAGTTCAGAAGGAGTAGCACCGGATCCCGAGAAAGTAACCGTAATAAGGGATTGGCCAAGACCTACCAGCGTGAAACAGGTGAGGCAATTCCTGGGACTGGTGGGCTACTATCGTAGATTCATCCAAGGGTTCACCAAGCTAGCAGCACCTCTACAAGACATCCTGGTAGGGCAGTCGAAGAAGCCTTCAAACCGCAATCCTCCTTTCCAGTGGAGTGATGAGAGGGAAGATTCCTTTGAAAAGTTGAAGAAGGCATTGACCGGAGAAGAAGTTCTGGCATACCCCGATTACCATCAACCTTTCATCCTTTACACAGATGCCAGTAATGTGGGACTGGGAGCAGTACTATCTCAGAAGCAAGGAGGCAAGGAGAAAGTCATCGCCTTTGCAAGTAGAAAGCTCCGGCCTACTGAAAGAAATCCTGAAAATTACAGCTCCTTCAAGTTAGAACTACTGGCAGTAGTCTGGGCTGTGACTGAGCGTTTCAAACACTACTTGGCAGCTGCAGAATTCACCGTCTATACTGATAACAACCCATTGACCCACCTGGATACAGCCAAGTTAGGTGCGCTGGAACAGCGATGGATAGCCCGGCTGTCTAATTACAACTTCGTGATCAAGTATAGAGCAGGCCGAAAGAATGGAAATGCAGACGCCTTATCCCGGATGCCGCAGTTGAGAGACGTGGAAGAAGAACCGGTAGAACTTGAAGAAATTGAACTACCCGCCTTCCATCGTCCCAAGGTAGGACAGTATCAATCCAGTGCCTACCAGAAACATCAACAGGTGAATCTCAACCCATTAGCACACCACAGATGGGCTGACACTCAAGACAGCAATCCAGCTGTGAAGTTGGTGAAAGAACTGCTGACTGAGCAAAGTGCGTATCCCAATGAAAGTGCACCGAAAGAGACACATCAACTCTGGAAAGAGAGAGGCAAAATGTTCCTGTACCAAGGAAAGCTGTGCAGAAGATATACCAATCCAAAGACGCATGAGCTAGTATGGCAGATCATTGTGCCTAAACAAGATGTAAAAATGGTCCTAGAAGCTTATCACAATGGTGCTGGTCACTTCGGGTGGAAAAAGCTAGAAGTACTTTTAAGAGAAAGATTCTACTGGGTTGGAATGAGAAGATCAATTGAAGAATGGTGCAGAAACTGTGGTCCGTGCAACCTCAGAAGAAAAGATCTAAAAAACCAAAGAGCACCACTCCAGCCTATAGTTACCAAGCAACCACTTGAGCTCGTAGCAATAGACCACGTGAAATTGACACCAAGCCGGTCCGGCTACGTCTATGCTTTAACCATCGTGGACCATTACTCACGCTTCCTGGTAGTAGTGCCTGTGAAAGATCTCACTGCAAAAACAGCAGCTAAGGCGTTCCAGACATACTTTTGCAGACCCCATGGATATCCGGAACAAATACTCGCAGACCAAGGCACAGCATTTGAATCAGAGATCTTCAGAGAATTTTGCAATATGTATGGCTGCAAGAAGATCCGTACAACAGCCTATCATCCGCAAACAAATGGCTTATGCGAAAAAATGAACCATATTGTAATCGATCTCTTAAAGACTTTACCAGAGACAGAGAGAAACCTATGGCCAGAGAAATTGCCTGACTTGGTAGACCTCTATAACAATGTCCCGGTAAGCTCCACAAACTGTACCCCAGCTTACCTTATGCGTGCAAGACCTGGCAAGCTACCAATAGATCTAGAAATGGGTATTGTAAAACCTGATGCAGAAGTGCAGGATTCCAACTGGGACTCCCTACGCCAACAACAATATCGCCAAGTGCAAGAATGCGTAGAAAGGAATCTCCAGAAAACTAGAGAAAGACAAGAGCAATACTTCAACCAGAATGCTCTAGCAACCCCATTAAAACCTGGTGATCAAGTGCTCAAGAGAAACCGTCGCACTAATAAACTGGACAATCAGTGGGAATCCGTCCCATATACAGTTTTACCAATGAGAGTGAACAATCCTAAAATGTGTCTTATAAGCAAAGATGGTGGATTAACATCAGTACTAGTATCAAGAGACAATCTAAAACTATGTCCAGAGACATTGAAAGAAAAAGAAGTCATTCAACCTGAACCAGAAGTTATTCAACCAGTACCGGTTCAACCTGTTGACGAAAAAGAAGAAGATGGAGTATATCACACCTATTTAGGAGACTTTCCTAAAACCTGGCCAACCTACAATGGTGCAGTAGTAGTTCCCATGATGGCCTTCTATCAAACACCAGAGCCTGTAATACCAGAAGCCCCAAGACCAATAGAATTAGAAGCAGACCCTGTACCACAAGAAGTTCCAAGTCAGGAAGAACAAATTCCTAGTAATAATAGTCCTGGACACGGTGGAATTGCCAACCCCACAAATGTGGAATTATCCCTAGCAGAACCAGAAGTACTTACTAGGTATACGTCCACTCACACCATCACATTGAGTACACCCAGCACACAAGCGTTACGCAGATCACAGCGTAGTACTCAGGGTCAATTACCAGCAAAATATGCAGACTACCAAATGTAAATAGATATTTCAACCAGAAATATCTGAAAGGAACTTGTTTAGTTGTTAATTAGTAGTTATTAGATGTAACGTTAAAAAAAAAAAAAAAAAAAAGCCCAGTACCTGCAGAGACTATTCTGTATGAACTACTTGCATATTCTTGAACTCTTTTCTTCATTTATCAGCCCGGAGGCGGTAAATTAAAGCTCCGGAAAGACTGTTTTTTGAACATTCTTAAATTATTCATAAACTTTGTTGGAAAAATGGACGCTAATTGCAGTGCCTTTCCTAACAAATAAATAGCCCTCAAGGACAGAGCTGTATTAATGGACGCTATTTGAAGTGACTTTTTACAAGACTCTATTTTTTAAACTTGAGTGGTTTTTGTAACTTTTTATTTTTTTTTAAGACTCTGTAGATATTATCTGTTATATCTTATGTTTATTGTCCCACAGTCCCGGAGTACTGTTCTTAACTAAGGGGGAATGTGGCGCCCCTGCGGGTATTAGCCACAGTATAAGATCATAATAGTTGCACTCACTTAGAAAGCCAAGCCACTGCACTACCACCTTTGGCCAGTAGGGGGAGCTCCAGAGACACCAGAGACTTCCCTAGAGATAAAACTCTGGTCTGAGGTAAATTTTCAGACAGTTGGAGCCAGGAGCTCAGAGTGACAGGAGCTGCATTGAGTTCCTGAGGACTGACTGACAATTTCCAGGGCCAAGCCATCGGTCTGAGGAGGAGAAAACTGATAAGAGGAACACTTTCAGAATCGGGTAGCATCATTATCAACCCTAGATAAAAAGCGCAGATACGGATACCGGATCCGTGGCTGCACTAGTTATATACAATACAGCAACCGGAAAAAAAACGTGAGGTAACAACAAGCTTCACAGGGCCAGACACAGCAACATACTAAGAGTTCAGCAGTACTCCGGAGGGGGTAAGCAGAGAGAGACAAAGGACTCAAGTTGCCTGTTGAGTGGGACCCAGAGAGGACAGATTTGGGCCGGCAGCGAGTTCACACACGGCAGCAGGGCCACATAGACAGCGCAAGCAGGAGGTAAAGGACCCGGTGGGGCCTGAGCAACTGAACCCCTATTGCAGACTCCGGAGACGGGACTTGTTGTATTATAGTTTGGTTGAAAGTAAACCAGTTAAACCTCATCTGTGCCTCAGCCTCTGATTTAACAGTTACCATCTATCCAGGATTGGGACCATCACCGCTAAGAGAATTTGCTGTGAATCAAGTAAGTGTCTGTGCCCTTAACATCTCCTCACCATACTTCCATCTTCATCCATCATTAACTTTAACATCACCTGTCCAGGGGACCCTACAGCCCTACCCGGAAAAGGGCTATACCATCTCAACTGCCTCTCACCATCATCCCCTGGCCAGTACAAGGCAGCGGTGGCCATATATAGCCACATTATTCCGGGTGGCATCACGACAATAACATCTACAAACTTTATAAACTATATAAACTTCTAAATCCCCTGTAAATACCCCCCTTTAGGAGTGTGCCAGCCTGGGGCCACGGCCTGGGTCCAGCCACCAGTGACTCCCCCAAGGAAAGGGACCCTGCGCCGGGTATCCCGGTCCCCTAAGCTGGGCGGCACATACCCCTTAAGATAGAACTAAATTTGTAGGGCACACTAAAGAATCAAGTGAGGGGAATTGTGGGAAGTCATATGGTTTCAGGTAATTAGCAGCTGGTCCTTACATCCTTACAGCAGGAGATAAATGGATGATCAAAGGCAGCCATGGAACATTATGCCAGAGTCTTGCTCCACAGATTCACACCTTCCATAAAACAACATTTACAATGTGCGAATTAGTTATATACTGGTGAGTAATGAATATAATGCATAGAGATAACATAGGAGAGTTTACAATAAATGCAGAGGTAGATTTACTATAAGGGTATGTGAGCCAGGCAGATACTACCATGGAAGTCATTACAGCAAGCAGTGCTGTAATAATACCATGAAGTGCTGCAATGAGAGTAGAAGCCCAGCTTAACAGATGCAGATGACAGCAAGCAGTCTTGTAATAATATTATCAAGTATTGCAATGAGAGTAGAAGCCCAGCTTAGAAGATCCAGATGGCAGCAAGCAGTGTTTCAATAATATCATTAAGGGTGCCTTCACATTTGCATTGCCCTCTGCAGCATTCTGCGGAGGGGAGCTGCAATGTGACTGCGGCACCGCAAGCCCCTATCTTTATAATGGGAGCGCACGGGGCTGCGCTTGACTGCGCATGACCGTGCGCACCCATTCACTGCCATATGTGATCTGTGCGGAGGCGGATGCCTGCGCACAAATCACCCAGTCTCGTCCGCACCAGAAATTCAACATGTTGCATTTCTGGTGCGGACGAGACTGAGTGATTTGTGCGCAGGCATCTGCCTGCGCACAGATCAGATATGGCAGTGAATGTGTGAGCACGGTCAGGCGCAGTCAAGCGCAGCACCGTGCGCTCCCATTATAAAGATAGGGGCTTGCGGTGCTGCGGTCATATGTCACATTGCAGCTCCCCTCTGCAGAACTCTGCGGAGGGGAACACAAATGTGAAAGTATCCTAAGTGTTGCAATGAGAATAGAAGCCAGGCTTAGCAGATGTCTCTAAGGAAAAATTGAATATATTGAAAGTATGTAATCACAAGTATATTAAAGAAAATTCCTACTTTAATTAAATATATAGATAAAAAGCAAATTTTATTACACAAAATTTAAAAAGTCCATATGACCAACATAGAAAAGAAAAACACATAAAGAAAAATCACAATCATTGCTAGACCACTGTATGATAAACAAAAAGGGTCGCCAAAACTATCCCTAAACAGTCTGATCGCTAGCTATGCAATGTAGAATTAACACCATAGGTCATTGGTGCCCCCATTCCATGGCGGCTGACTCTATGTAAATCAATAACCTATATGGGCCCGTCACACGGGGAGATATCGCCAGCGATGTCGCCGAGATCTGCCTGTTCAGGCGATGTTGAAGCGACATCGCCTGTGAGTCGCCGCGTGTAACAAGGCAACTGAACGGCGATAAATTTCTGTTTCTGAGTTCAGAGATTTCCCAACAGTGTCGGGAAATCAGGCGATGTAGCTTGAGCGATCCGTATGCCTACTGCCGTGTGATGCGGCTATAACAATGGCACAGGCGATGTCTGTGTTCAGGCAATCCATTCTGTATGCCACATTGACGGTGAGGTGGTGCTGTGTGACACGGCGATCTGAAAAGCCAACATCGCTTCAAGGTTGTTTTAGGCGATTCCTGAATCGCCGGTTCGACCTGGGTTGACGGTAAGATTGCTATGTCTGACGTCTCACGAGCGATGCTGCAGCGATGTGCGCGTTCATGAGATCGCCGCAACATCGCCGGCGAGATCTCCCCGTGTGACGGTACCATTATGGATATGTAGCAGAAAGTCTCAGTGGCAACATTTCCAGGCTGAGGAGTCTGTAAATGTGTCAGTTTAGTGTTTGGGCCATTGGGTAGGTGGCTAGGTATTTATACTTGCATTCCAAGGCCTGGAATAGGGACAGTTAAATGCTCTACCGGGACAAAGACACGGGGACAAGGTTACTCATGGTGCATGCGAATGTGCAGGGTAGGAGGCATCTGTGCCTGTGTCCTGGACAGAAGATTGGCAAGCACATAAAAAAGGGGGAGAAGCAGTGGTGTCCACTGATTGTAGTCCCAGGCCTAGTATTGGTCAGGCCTATGCTGCTATTAGTACAACACAGGTTTCAAATGAATATTCTTTTAGCATCCGTACTTTCTTTAACAAAGCGCAAGACTGCGGAACACCTAACACCTTTGGCCTTGGAACTTGCTGCGTGTAAAGGGATATCATGAACAGTTTGATTTCTCCAAAGATTGGACCCGTGGAAGCCTAACCGGGTAAAACATGCGCCCGTCATCCACCCCGCACCTCCCTCCCCATCACTTAAACGTATGTAACATACACTTTCTAACAAAGAAATGGATTAAAGAAACCTTCTATAAATGGTGAGTGCCGTCTTTTCTTCTAAATATTTGACTAAAACTCTCTTCAGACTTGTGCAACACCTCACTGCAAGGAGCTGACACCAGCCTAAAATTAAATCCAGCCCTCTAGTGCCCAGATTCCTCCCTTTTGATGAATATCTAAAGCACTATCAGATCAGTAAGATCAATTAACCCCCTGTCCTATAGATTAAAAAAAACCTAACAGTGAGCACTCACCCATAGTTCAATAGTAGGTAGTCCGCTAAATTCAGCACGGGTCACCCTTAAATGTTTCGTGCCACTAGTGGCACTTCATCAAGGGGTGTGGTTTGTGTAAAAAACAGAGTTACTGGAAAGGTCCGTATAACCACCAACATGTGGACAAGTGCTTGTGACCAAGGATGTTACATTTTCTTGACGGCATACTGGGTGAAACTTGTGAAGGCGAAGACCAAATCAGACCCAGGTATGGTACACCTGCTACTGATGGCAAGGATTGCAGACCCTAGTTCCATCAGGGTTTCCTTTATCTCCTATACCAAATTTGTAACATGTGTAGTTGTAAACCCACTATGCTATGAATAAGGTTTACCCTGGAAGGGCATGACTAAGTGTTTATTGGGTATTCAACAAAGCCTCTGAAGCCGAGGTTGGACTTGGTGACTGGTGTAAACCAGATACCACTCAAGGGCAGTCCTCAGCCATCAGCACCTGACCCTAGGGGTCAGGGATGCAGGTACAGACACAGATTATTAGGCAAGACAGTCTCAGGATCACAGGCAAGGTGAATTCTGGTACTTGTTCATATGGAATGGTTGGTATAGACAGAAAAAGTTCTGGTCCAAGTGCAAACAGGATAGCTAGTAGAGATGGAACAGGTTCAGATTCAAGTGCAGATAGGACAACTTTGGGTTCAGGCAGGATAGGTTTCGCTTCAGGAAAGATTGGCTATGAGGGTCTAGGAGTCCCACTACCTAACAATTTTACCAGAACTTGCATGAGGCCCTCCTTTATCTCTAATACAGGATGTATCAGAATACCTTTCTTTCAAATTTTTGACAGTTTATGCATTGCCTGCATGGGCATTATGAGTTTCCATTCTTCAGAACTTAATCGGTGATGTGTCCAGGGGCGGACCCAGACTGTAGTGGGCCCTGGTGCAAGAAATTTTTTGGGGCCCCCCCTCCTGGATCTCAGTGCCAGAATAGTGCCGCGGGTGTGCAGCACAGCCAGCGGCGTAGCAACTGTTTGTGGCGCCCTGGGCGGTCGAAAATTTGCCGCCACTTTGGTTGTTGATAATCTGGAAGTATACATAGCATACACTGTCTGCCCCTATATACAAAAATATAACTACTATACTAAAACACAAAGAGAAGGGGTGCAATTGCCACCTCTGCACAACCCCAGTGTATGGCAACAAGCAGGAGTGAAGGAGGGCCCGGGGCCGGAGCAATTTTCGCCGCCGTGCTGTGGAGTTCATAATGTAATATAAATGCAAAAAACCTTTATTCTTAATATTATGTCACAATACCGGGATCTGAGGATCTTCTATTTCGAGGTCAGGGGCTCTCTGATGCCATGTTGCTGTCTGTCTCGCTGTCGTCCTTTTTTGACACTGCAGTGCGGTGGACAAGAGAGCATTAACTGGTTAATAACAAGAAGTATGGAGTGTACAAACTGAGCCATAAACCCCTCATACCATGAAGTATGGAGTGTACTAACTGAGCCATAAACCCTCCCCACACCAGTAGGATTACTATATGGATTTTAGTATTAGGGTACGGACACACTGGGGTGAAACTCTGATGAGTGCAATGTGTGGAGGGCTATGGGGGTGCATTATACTACATGGGGGACTATTGATGGTGCATTATACTGTATAGAGGACTATGGGTGAATTATACTATATGGAGAATTATGGGGGTGAATTATACTATATGGAGAACTATAGGAGTGCATTATACTGTATGGAGGTGCATTATAATGTATGGAGGCATATGAGGCTACATTATACTATATAGAGGGGTTACTAGATAGTGGGGTTGCATTATGATAATTGGATGACTATGGGGGTACCTTATGAATGGGGGACTATGGGGTGAATTATAATACATAGAGGACTATGGGAATACATTGTAATGTATGAAGGAATGTGGGGATGCATTATAATAATTGGAGGACTATGGTGGCTGAGGAGGAGGACCATATAAACCATGATGGGGGACATATATACCACGATAAAGGCCATATTCCAGGAGGAGGACCATATACAGCAGGATAAGGGACATTAATACATAATGAAGGGGGAGAGGGGTCAATTTGTGAGTATAGGATTTAGAATGTTACACGGGGCCCATACATCTGACCAACGTGCACGCGGAAGGTGGGGGGCCTACATTGCGCACCTGTGCCCATCAGACTTATTGCTCCACTGGGGAGCCCTATGGGGGCCGGGGGCTGTATATGACATGGGCGGGCTGCTGTCAGGGGCCGGGCGAGATTAATATATTTAATATATTTGCTCTGAACGTTGCACCCTGTCTTATTTTCAGGGGGGAGGCATACACGCACAGGGGCATACACTCGCAGGGGCATACACTCACAGTACGGTGGCTCAGTGGTTAGCACTGTATACGGTGGCTCAGTGGTTAGCACTGTATATGGTGGCTCAGTGATTAGCACTGTATATGGTGGCTCAGTGGTTAGCACTGTATATGGTGGCTCAGTGGTTAGCACTGTATACGGTGGCTCAGTGGTTAGCACTGTATACGGTGGCTCAGTGGTTAGCACTGTATACGGTGGCTCAGTGGTTAGCACTGTATATGGTGGCTCAGTGGTTAGCACTGTATGGTGACTCAGTGGTTAGCACTGTATGGTGGCTCAGTGGTTAGCACTGTATATGGTGGCTCAGTGGTTAGCACTGTATACGGTGGCTCGGCTCAGTGGTTAGCACTGTATATGGTGGCTCAGTGGTTAGCATTATATGGTGGCTCAGTGGTTAGCACTGTATACGGTGGATCAGTGGTTAGCACTGTATAGTGGCTCAGTGGTTAGCAAAGTATGATGGCTCAGTGGTTAGCAGCACAGTATATGGTGGGCAGGCGGTTAGACCAGGATGAAGGCTGGGGGGTGAGCGCAGGAGGACGGAGGCTGGAGGGGTGAGCGCAGGATGACGAAGGCTGGTGGGGTGAGGGCAGGAGGACGGAGGCTGGTGGGGTGAGGGCAGGAGGACGGAGGCTGGTGGGGTGAGGGCAGGAGGACAGAGGCTGGTGGGGTGAGGGCAGGAGGACAGAGGCTGGTGGGGTGAGGGCAGGAGGACAGAGGCTGGTGGGGTGAGGGCAGGAGGACAGAGGCTGGTGGGGTGAGGGCAGGAGGACAGAGGCTGGTGGGGTGAGGGCAGGAGGACAGAGGCTGGTGGGGTGAGGGCAGGAGGACAGAGGCTGGAGGGGTGAGCGCAGGAGGACAGAGGCTGGAGGGGTGAGCGCAGGAGGACAGAGGCTGGAGGGGTGAGCGCAGGAGGACAGAGGCTGGAGGGGTGAGCGCAGGAGGACAGAGGCTGGAGGGGTGAGCGCAGGAGGACAGAGGCTGGAGGGGTGAGCGCAGGAGGACAGAGGCTGGAGGGGTGAGCGCAGGAGGACAGAGGCTGGAGGGGTGAGCGCAGGAGGACAGAGGCTGGAGGGGTGAGGGCAGGAGGACAGAGGCTGGAGGGGTGAGGGCAGGAGGACAGAGGCTGGAGGGGTGAGGGCAGGAGGACAGAGGCTGGAGGGGTGAGGGCAGGAGGACAAAGGCTGGAGGGGTGAGGGCAGGATGACGGAGGCTGGAGGGTGAGGGCAGGAGGACGGAGGCTGGAGGGGTGAGGGCAGGAGGACAGAGGCTGGAGGGGTGAGCACAGGAGGACGGAGGCTGGAGGCCTCCATCACAAGCACAGTGCAGCCAACTTTATCTTTATTTACATTACATTTATTTTACACTCACTGTGATCCTCCGGCTGCTCTGTCTCTGCCTCCAGCCCCCCACAGTCCACAGGGCAGCTGCACAGGCTCTTCTGCTCCCGGGGCCGGCACTGCAGCGTGCACTGTGTAGCATTGCACACACACACACACACACACATTGCGCACACACACACATTGCGCACACACACACATTGCACACACACACACATTGCGCACACACACACACACACACACACATTGCACACACACACACATTGCACACACACATTGCACACACACACACACACACACACACATTGCACACACACACACACACACATTGCACACACACACACACACACATTGCACACACACACACACATTGCACAAACTGTCACTCTGCACAGCACACTGCACTTTCTTTCCTTGGGGCCACTCACCACCTGCTCTCTTCTGCTGTCATCTCTTCGTCTCCTTCTCCTCTGCCGTCCGTTCACCGCTGACACTGTGCGGCCGGCTCCCGCCCGCTCCTCTGGAGTCCGCCCTCAGCAGCACTGAGTCTGACCCCTCACTCAGCACTGCACTCGGCCGGGAGACAGTGCTTTCACTCCCAAAGAGGGGGGGGGGGGGGCGGCGGCGGCGGCCGTTCTGGCACAAAAAAAGCCTCACAGTACTACAGTAGGTGCCAGGGCGGGTGCGCACAGTGCCACGCTCATCCGGGGCAGCCTCTTGGGGGGGGCACCTGCCCCCCCCCTGCCCCACGCTGGGTACGCCCATGCCCCCTAGTACATGTGGGGACGCTCAGGGGACCAGTGGGCCCCCCCTTTGCGTCCGGGCCCCCCTACAGCGCCCGGGGGGGCGGGGCTTAGTGGGTTTGGCCCCAAAGTGTCGGGGCCCCCGGGGGATCTCGCGCAGGGCCAGTCAGGGAAACGGAACTGCCGCTGGAGCTCCAGGGGCCCCCTAGCTGGTCGGGGCCCTGGTGCAGCTGCACCAGCTGCACCACGGTAGTTCCGCCCCTGGATGTGTCTAACCATATCACACACACCAGATGCCCACATAAGGCAGTAAAAGATAAGATTACATTTACTGGTGACTATCGGTCGGTGTAGTTTTATTTCCCCCTCTGTCATCCACTGAAGTATAGACGATGGAGAAATACGGTGACAGATGACCCGGCTATTATGGGGTGGAAAATGTGTTTTTCTTTTTTATATTTTTAATATTACCTTATATACAAGTCATTATACAGTAAAAAAATGTTTTCCAACATGTTTTCCTTTAAAAATCCATTTTATATTAGGCTTTGTATGTTTTATTGTCAGTCCATAAAAGTGAAGTAAGGCAATAAACCCTGCCTTTATGCCTCTAATTCAAATGTATCCCTGTTCTTCCAGCTATCCCTACACTGAATGCAGATAAGATTGGTTTTATTAGAATAAAGGATAGTATGTAACGTTTATTTTTAGTTTGTGACAGTACACTTTTAGAAGCCTATATACCTCTAATCCAAAAGTATCCCTGCTCCAGCATCCATACCTACACTGAATGCAGGTAACAGCAGTTTTACTAGGATACAGAACAGGTGTTAAACCCTCAAAATAACTTTCCTTTTAGGCATTTAGATGGCACCAGCAGTATATCTATAGAAGGACAGTAAGGTAATAAACCCTGCCTATATGCCTTTAATCCAAAACTATCCCTGCTCCAGCAGCTATACCTACACTGAATGCAGGCAACAGCAGTTTTACTAAGATGAAAAACAATATTAAGCCCTCAAAATAACTATTCTTTTTAGATTTTTAGGTTGCACCAGCAATTTACCTATAGAAGGACTGCAAGGCAATAAACCTTACTTATATGCCCATTCTAATCTAAGATCCTGTCCTATTTCAATTCTCCCTGAACTGAAGTGTGTTGCGCACCTTATAGAATCACAGCTGTAACATTACCGTCTATGCTAAGCCATCCTCGCATGTTGATTGGCTGTCTAACAGATGCAAAAAATGTGGGCTGGGACTTAATTATTGCGCTGGGACATCCCTTATGCTCAATCGAGTATTGAGCATGGGGGAGCATGCTTGATTATCACTAGATGAAATACATTGGGCCCTATTCCCCACACTTAACACAGTGATTCAATACTTTGAATTGATCAGTAAGGCTAGGGTCACATTAATGTTAAATGGGGGTTGCGTTAAAAACATAGGTTTTGGCAGCCTTAACGCAGTGCTACCGCATGGTAGTGTCGTGTTAACACTGCCAATGTTTACCTATGGTGACGCGGCCCCTAGCGCGGCTCAAACGCCGGTATCTGAAAGAAATCTCTCGCTTTTTCCTTACACGAGAATAGATGTTGTTGAAGGCGTCTTTTCTCGCGTTAGGAAAAAAGGTGAGATTTCATTCAGATGCCGGTGTTTGAGCCGCGCTAGGGGCTGCATCACCCTAGGTAAGCATTGTCAGTGTTAACGCGGTGCTACCATGATGGTAGCAGTGCGTTAAGGCTGCCAAAACCTATGTTTTAAACGCAAAGCCCCTTTAACGTTAATCTGACCCTATCCTAAGAAGGACAAACCTGCATACTTATTCTATAATATAAATATCATACTAAAGTCAGTGTTTTGTTGAAGTGATTGACAAAAATTGGCAAGTGGCTCAAATTGTTTATAAAAACACCAACAAAGTTAGCAAGGCAGAGTGATATTTGTCATTCAATCACTGTCAACATCCGCTAAATATTGCTGTTTCTGACTACATTAATTGTGATTTTTCCAGAAATGTCACTCAAGTAAAGCATAAAGTCAAATGTTTCTGTGCTATTAATATAACTGGCAGCATGTCTATTTTTTTGGGATAACTGTATACTTTAAAAAATTAAATTTTAAGTACTACATACAAGTTTCACAGACATATATGTAATGGTAAAATGCAAAAAATCATTTTTTTCTACTCTTCTTCCAGGTTGAGTAAGCCTGAGTGCACCTGTATGTATTCTGTGTTTCTGCATGTACATAATAAGCATGGGCGTAACTACAGTAGGTGCAGGGGTTGTAATCGTACCTGAGCCCTGGAGACTAGGGGGCTTCAAAAGTCCTTTTGACCTAGAGAAAAACACTAATACTATTAAAGCTTTGCAATAATTGTGGGCCCTGTTGCAGCTTTCACACTGGGACCCATGAGCCTGAAATTACGTCTCTGATACTAAGTGTGCATGTATGTACATGAATGTGGGTAATGAGCTTGTGTAATTGTACAAGTTTCATCATAAATTGACATGAAAGTATCTTCTTTATTGCTAAATTACGGTAATGGTTACCCTCTCTAGACATACTATGTAAATGAACATCTGGACATCAATAGGATAATGTTGGAAAAGAGTAATGTCTTCGATATCAACTATTACCAATTCCTACACTGTGCCTATTTTTTATAATAGTCAATAAGTCTCCTTGGTTTATGGTTTAACCCTTGATTCCGGAGTCATTTTTCGTCTTGTGTTTTCTCTTTCTTTTTCCTCTTTACTTTTTTATTTTTGCAATGACATAGACATATGATTTTTTTTTTGTGGGACTAGATGCAGTCATTATTCATATTCTCATAAAGAATAAGGAAAAATGGCAAACAAAATAAATTCCAAGTGCAGTGAAATGATGGAAAAAAATGCAAATCCACCATGATTTTTTTTGTTTATTTCATTTTCACTTATTTCACTGTACAATAATTATGTCTTGGGGGGCGTGTCCTGCTGCTAATGGCGCCGGTCACACACTAAGAGGGCTCCTCAGCAGAGAACTGTAAAGCGGCACTAACGTGACCTGACCGGACATCTAAACGGGCAGAAAAGGTTGGTGGAGACTTCTAGCACCGGAAAAATGCCCCGCGCGGCCTCTAAACGCCGCCAGACCGACAACAAAGTCACAAACTATTATGCAGCGAGCGCCAGGCGTGCTTCCCCTCCTAAAATGGCGCCGGAGTTGGAGCGGGAGGACACCTCAGCCCCCACACGCGCATCAACCTCACTGCATGCACCGGCGCTCACTCCGCATGATACAGGCAGCCGCTCGCCCAGGTCCGGAGCCGTGACCGGAGATGATGCCCTAGTGACTCAGGGGATGTTGCGGTCCCTCCTGGGCTCCCTGCGTCAGTCCATCATGGAGGACATGAGGGTGCTGGTCGGATCTCTCAGAGAGGAGATGGGAGCCCTGGGCGAGAGAACCGACCGTTTGGAGGGAAAAATGACTGACTTCGCCAAAGCCCATAATGATCTTGCAGACAGTCACGAGGACCTAGACAGAGATGTGGGGTCGATGCGGGCTACCCTACACCACCTGGTAGATAAACTGCGCTGTAATAATTTTAAACTCTGGGGGGTTGCCGAATCTGATGCCGAGAGCGACGTCCCGGCGTTGGTGGGAGAGTTCCTGGCTGCAGCGCTCCCAGACGCACCGGCTTTGGAGTTGGAGATCGCTCGAGCGTTCAGGATCCCGAAGCCCAAAAGTCTCCCAGACGATATACCTAGAGACATTCTGGTCTGCATGAATCGCCCGGGAGTAGTACACCAACTACTGAGACGGATGAGACGGGCCCCGCACTTCCGGAACCACATAAGGGATTAACAACCTACCCAGACTTATCACCTGGCACCCTTGCCAAGCATCGTGAATTCGCATCCAGCTGCAAGATACTGCGAGATAGGGGGATACTATATGCGTGGGGCTCCCCGGTCTCGCTGAATTTCAGATTTCAAGGTAAACGGCACACGTTCTCGTCGCCGACGCAGATGCGTCGAACCCTGAGAGAATGGCGTCTCACTTCCCTGGCGCCCCGGCGTTCTCCTCGAGCGGAAGACGGTGCAGAGGTTTCCAACCCACAGGACGTGACGGTCGCATGAACGTTCCAACGCCACCTACTCAGGTCTCTACTGACTTGCTCTCGTATCCTTAATTTTCAGAACAGCCCAATTAGTTTTCTCTATGGAGCTGGGCGCACAGTCAGCTAGTTTCTTTTTTTTTTTTTTTCTTTTTGTTCCTTTGAGAGAGCACGGTATGGTGACTCTCGAAAGAGCTGACTGTTCCCCCCTGATTTAGTATCTCTATAGAAGATACCTTAGCTTATTTACATATATGTTTAATATTATCTTTCTGTGTGCCTATCTTCTTCTCCCTCTTTCGCCTCTTTTTCCCCTTGCTTACCACCACTCTATCTCTACTGCTGCTTCCCCTACTTACCCCCCCAACTTCTTCTGTTTCCCCCTTGAGGGACCCTCTCGCCCCTCTTGGGTTCATCTATTCCTTCTCGGGTCCTGGGTAGCGGGCCGGGGGGGGGGGGCTCACGTCGGGTCATCATGGCACTCAGCCACTTTTCCCTGAATGTTCGGGGTCTTAATTCCCCGGCCAAGCGCTCCTTCATATGGAGGGAGATACGATCTTCCCGAGCGGATGTGGTATATCTCCAAGAAACCCACCTCCTAGATGCGGACAAAAATAGGCTAAAAAGTGAAAGCTTCCCCCACATTTTCCATGCTAATGCACAAGAAAAAAAGGCGGGGGTTTGCATAATGATTAGACACACGGTACAGTTTCGCTTAAGGGAGGTGATAGCGGACCCTGAGGGCCGCTTTGTGGTAGTTGTTTGCGAGATTGGAGATACTCTATTCACACTAGCAAGCGTATATGCTCCGAACAGGGGCCAATTAAAGTTTGCGAGAATGGTTTTTAAAGTTCTACGAGAGCACTTGGTGGGCGGGCTCGTGGTCGGAGGAGACTTCAACTCGATTCTGGACCCACGTCTGGACTCCTCTGCTTCAGTTGTAGGGAGAGGCAGCTCCATGGGTCAGCTGTGTCGGGAGCACCACCTCCACGACGTCTGGAGATACCACCATGCAGAGGAGAGGGATTTTTCCTTCTTCTCTCATGTACATAAAACCTACTCTAGAATAGATTACTTTCTAGTCAACGATCTGGCGCTGGAGAGGTGTGAGTCATCGGGGCTGGGGGTGATCACGTGGTCGGACCATGCCCCGATCACTCTGGAAGTGGCTCTGGACACGGGGGGTGGTGCGACCCAACGCTGGAGGCTTAATCCGGGCCTCCTGATGGAGAATGGAGTTGAAGATGACGTGAGGGCCTCACTGAAAAACTACTTTGAGACGAACGACAATGGGGAGACTACAGATGAGACACTGTGGGAAGCTCTGAAGGCGGTCACACGAGGTCTCTTACTGCAAAAATCGTGGCAACTAAAGAAAAAAAGGGGCAAACTATTAGCGAACTGGACGGCCGAGATAGCAAGTTTGGAGGCGACAAACAAGGCCTCTCCCTCCCCTCGTCTCCTTGCGCAAATACTGATCATACGAAACAAAGTAAGAGCCTTGTTGCTGCGACATCATGAGACAAGCCTCAGAAAACTCAAGGTGAGACACTATGAAGCAGGAGACCGGGCTGGGAAACTCCTTGCGCGTAGATTAAAAAAGAGGGCGGCCAGAACCATGATTACAGAGATGAAGGGGGGTGGAGGCGGGATGGTGAGAGACCCGGCCAGGATAGTAGAGGTCTTCGCGACATACTATGAGGCCTTGTACAATTTGAGACATGACAGCGGCACCCCCCAGCCCTCCGAGGAGGGGATTGAGGCTTTTTTGGAAAGGCTAAATCTCCCGAGGGTCCCGCTGGAGCAGCTGGAGAAACTAAATAGCCCCATATCCTTGGGTGAGGTGAAGAAGGTTATTAGTGGGCTGAAAACCAACTCTGCTCCTGGCCCGGACGGTTTTATAGGAGAATACTACAGAATGTTCAGGGAGGAACTGGCCCCGTATCTTCTCAGGGTATTTCAATTATGGCAGTCCAGGGGTCATATTCCAGCCTCTGCGCTTGAAGCCACGATAACAACAATCCCAAAACCCGGGAAGGAGCGGGACCGCCCCGATAACTATAGGCCGATATCTCTGCTTAATGTCGACCTTAAAATATTCCCCAAGCTCCTGGCTGACCGTTTGGGAGAGGTGGTCCCCTTTATGGTAGACCCCGATCAGGTGGGATTCGTGCAGAAGAGGCAAGCTCGGGACGGGACAAGGAGGATGCTGAATCTGATTGAGGTGGTAGAGAGGAGGGGTGCCCCAGTGTGTTCTTGTCTCTAGATGCTGAGAAAGCGTTCGACAGGGTACACTGGGGATACCTCAGGGGAGTCCTTTCTGCCTTTGGATTTTCAGGCCCTATCGTTTCAGCCATCCTCAGTCTGTATTCCAACCCGTGTGCTAGAGTGTTTTCGGCAGGTTACCTCTCAAGGTCCTTCCTGATAACGAACGGTACTCGGCAAGGATGCCCCCTCTCCCCACTAGTGTTCGCTCTGGTAATGGAGCCCTTAGCGGCCTGCCTGAGAACTGACCCTGAGATTCGAGGTATACTGGTGGGGGAGAGGAAACATGTAGTGGGCCTCTACGCTGATGACATTATAATAGCCACAACTGATCCACTATCCTCTCTCCCCAGAGTGGTGGAAGCGCTTGACCTCTTCTTGCGAGTCTCATACTTCAAGATGAATACCTCCAAATCCATGATCCTCCCGGTGGTGGTATCGGGGGGGGGGGGGTCGCGGCTCAGCTTAGGGGCCTCTTTCCCTTCAGGTGGTGCCCATCTAGGGTCCCTTATTTGGGAGTTCTGTTGTGTCCGACGAAGGAAATTGCCGCTCGAAACATCGATCACCTCCTGTCTGTGCTGGGTACCGCCCTGGGAGATTTTCCCCTGACCTCATTATCATGGATTGCAAGGGTACAGACAGTACATATGATGTGGCAGCCAAAGATACTGTACCTCTTTCGGTGCTTGCCGCTCCTGTACAAACGCGGCCAGTTATCACGCTTGCAATCCATGATAAACAAATGTGTATGGGTGGGGAAGCCCACGAGAGTAAAGGGTAAAATTATGTACCACCGGATCACCAAAGGAGGTATGGGGGTGCCGGACGTAGTGGCATACCACAAGGCAGTGATTCTGGAGGCGGCGAGATCCTGGTGGAGGGTGTGGGGGCCGCCTGGTTGGCTGCAGATTGAGGAGGCTGAGGCACAGGGGGTTCCCTCCGATCCCCCCTAGCTGCCGAAACCATTGGGATGGTGCGAAGGGGGGAGCTGCTGGGAACGGCTCGGGCATTGCTAACGGTGTGGGGCTCGATTGCGTCAGTAGGAACCATTCTGTCGGCAGGAGACGTGCAACTGGATGTGCTCCGTTGGCATGTCCCCTCGCTAAACCTCTCCGCTTGGAGGGAGGCGAGCCCGGCTGTACTAGGAGATTTGGTAACACGGGAGGGAGTCCTTTCTCTGGGGGACTTCCTCTCCTGGTCCCCTTCAATGACCGGTTCCCTCCTGCAGTTCCTCCAGATCTCTCACTTTCTCCGCTCTAGATTGGGTCGCAGTGCTCTGGGCCCTCCGGGCGTGTCCTCGGCCTTGAGAAGATCAATACTGTCAGACGAGGATCCACCAGGAGGCCTGTCCCTGTTGTACACAGAAGTCTTGGATCAAGACTCCCCCTTGAAATTGGGTTACATGGAAAAATGGGAGAGGGATTTTAACTTCCAGGCGGACACTGACGATTGGGAAGACGCAATTCACTGCGTTTTAACAGCATCTAAATGTGTTAACCACCTGGAACTTTTAAAGAAAATCCACTTGCGTTGGCATACCCCTCCAGCCAAACTTGCCAAATTCGGAAAAGGTGCTTCTGCTCGGTGTTGGAGACAATGTGGACAAGAGGGTGACTTGGCTCATATGTGGTGGTCGTGCCCCAGATTGTCCCCCTTCTGGCAGCTGGTGGCGCGGCTAATAGTGACCCTTACAGACACCGAGATCCCCTCTCTCCACAACTCGCCATACTGAACATAGGGCTGATGTCAAACCCTCCGGTAATCCGCCACCTCGCGACATACGTATACACGGCCGCGAGGATATGTACAGCAGCAAGATGGAAGAGTGAAGCTCCTCCCGCAATGAGCGAACTGACAGGCAAGATTAATACAATCTTCTGCCATGAATATTACCTGGCCATGGACAAAGGCGCCAAAAAATATGTGGCTGAAGTGTGGGCACTGTGGGCGAGGCACCCACTGGCAATGCATGTCCCTCTCTGATGGAGTTCGGGACCCAAGTGTTGCGAGGGAGATACGGGGCTGTGGCGTTTGGTCCCGGTGGGTCCGCCGTCCTCTCCCCTGGGGACTATCCTCCCCTATGGCCCGACTTCCTCTGGAGCCCTGAGACCTCTGGATCTGACGTTCTACTTTCATTGTTTCCTTTCTGCTCTCCGCCTTTGTTCCCTTTTCTGTCTCTCGCCCATTCTCTAGATCCCTCTCTGACGCACTTTTCTCCAATCTAATGGCTGGCCCTCACAAACATGGTCTCCCCCCCTTTTTACTACCCTTTCTACCCTTTTTCCTTTTTCCTGCTTCCTGTCTTGCGCTCATTTATATGAGTGAGATAATATGGTCGATATCCTTGGCTCCGATGGAACGATATGGCTACTAAAAATACCCAGTGGACGGCATATGACAACTTTCTATTCCACAGACTAGCGGAGACCATCTCATAAAGAGAACTGACTTGTTCACGGAGGTTCTGACTAATAAGACGCGGCTTCAGGAGTGATGGCGACATGCTCCTGTAACACTTCTATATAAACTGGATTCTTATGTGATCTAGTCACTATACTTTTCTGTTTCAATACTCTTGTCTATTTGTTTGTACACTTGAATTTCAAAATCTTAATAAAAATATAAATGATAAAAAAAATAAATATGTCTCCAGGTTTCCCATGGATGAGCACAACTACAGAAATAAAATATTGCAAAGAGTTTTTTTTTTACTATTTTATTGGCATAAAAATCAGTAATTTTTATAAAAAAAAGAATAAAATAATTGTTTCCCTCACCATTTTTCGAGTTCTATAAATTGTTATCATCAATGAAGATGTGCTTGTGCTGGTTTAATGAAGAAAAATGCTCACAGGAAATCCTAACACTTAAACCCAACCCTAACCCTAACACCTAAACCCAAACCTCACCCTAACACCTAACCCCACCCTTATCTCTTACCCCTAACACCAACCCTAACACCTAACTCCAACCCTAACTCTAACACCGAACACCAACCCTAACACCTAACCCTAACTCCGAACACTAACCCCTAATCCTAACCGTCACCCCAGCCCTGTGGGCAATTTTCCTTGTGGGCATTTTTCTGGTCACCGTTTGGGTTTGTTCTTTTGAGTGACAACCTGATGTTTTAACTATCCAATTTATGGGTATATACGATTATTTTACTTCTTATTGCATTTTGTAGAAGCATTGCATTAATTGAAAAATGCATTTGTGTTTATTTTGATTTTTGTTTCTTCATTATGACATTTACCAGTGAACTTAACACGTTAGTGACGGAACCAATTTTGACTTAAAAGACCAGGCCAATTTTTAAAAAACTTACCATTGTCACATCAAGTGGTAGTAACTCTAAAACTCCTCAACGGATCACAGTGATTCCCAGAATGTTTTTTTCATGACATTGTACTTCATATTAGCGGTAAACTCAGGTCAATTTGTTTAGCTTATTTGTGAAAATATCAGAATTCTGGTGAAAAGTTAAAACATTTTCCAGTTTTCAAACCTTCAATTTTTATATCCATAAACCAGTAGTCATTCTTGAAATTTAACAATGAATAACATTTCCCATATGTCAACTTTACATTTCCAACATTTTTAAAATGTCATTTTATTTTGTTAGGATGTTAGACGGGTTGAAAGTCTTGCAGCAATTTCTCTTTTTTTTAAGAAATTAATTAAACCTTTTTCTTTAGGCATCTATTCAGGTTTATATAGTCTTTGAGGGGCCTACATATTGGAAACTCCCCAAAAGTGATACCATTTTAAAAACCGCACCCTTCAAATATGTTAAAACTGCTGTTAGGAAAATGTACAGGTGCATCTCAATGACTTAGAATATCACCAGTTAATTTATTTCTGTAATTCAATACAAAAAGTGAAACACATACATTATATAAAGTCATTAGAAACAGAGTGATCTATTTCAAGTGTTTATTCCTGTTAATGTTGATGATTATGGCTTACAGCCAATGAAACCCCAAAGGTCATTATCTCTGAAAATTAATGTGGAGAGGAAGAAGAGTCTGAGAGTTAATAGGTATCAGAGTAGGGAGGCTGAAGGGTTAAAACTGTGCTGCCATATTCCACAAAACATCAAAGGGTGAATATAATATTGATTTATTGATCATCGCATTTCAGGCCTCCCTGGCCCCTTCCTCAGGACAAATGAATATCATATTGTCATGTTTCTGGGTATTTCAAGGAGACCTAAAATGCATTGACTAATAAATCAATATTATATTCACTATTAGATGTCTCATGTGATACAGCAGCACATTTTTTAACCCTTCATTCTCCCTACTTTAATTTTCTGAGTTAATGACTTCTGGGTATTCAGTGGCTGTAAGCCATAATCATCAACATTAACAGAAATAAACACTTGAAATAGATCACTCTGTTTGCAACGACTCTATATATGTGTTTTACTTTTTGTATAGAATTACTGAAAAAAATGACTTTTTGATGATATTCTAATTTATTGAGATGCACGTGTATATAATATAGCTGTCACATGAATATTCGGGAAACAGAAATAAGACGCGCACAGGACTTATCAATTCAGATCAGCTGCTTTATTGTGCCCAAGTGCACATAGGAGGGTGTGGGTAGCGGGTGGGAGGACGGGGGGTGGTGGTACAACGGCGTTTCGCGCCGCTAATGGCGCTTCAGCGGGTACAATCCTCCTGCTGAAGCGCCATTAGCGGCGCGAAACGCCATTGTACCACCACCCCCCGTCCTCCCACCCGCTACCCACAATCTGCTATGTGCACTTTGGCACAATAAAACCGCTGATCTGAATTGATAAGTCCTGTGTGCGGCTTCTTTCTGTTTCCCGAATATTTATGTGTCTAATGAGCGGTACTGGAAGTGAGCACCGGGACGGTCGGTCGCGGATTAACAGGGAGAACATCCTCACCACCTCGTTTGGCCGTACGAGCCGTGGACTGCTGCGGCTGCGGCGAAAGACCTCCGGAGGAGGAGGTGTCATACTGGGAAGGCGTGCTGGCCCCGAATATCTTCAAAACCGTGAGTATAATATAGCTGTCATCTGCTGTCTGTGGAGCAAACTTTGCTTCTATTCTCTGACTTGTTTCATGATGTAATGGTATATCATGGAATGTTAAGGGGTTTTGAGCTTTGAATTATCCATATACTCACAAAAAATGAAGCAGTCCAGAAATAACTGCAAAAATTACATTTAAATGATTGATTTTACATGTATTTATGAAGTGTAACACATCATGGCGTAATGTCAATGTTCACATTTCCTTCCTAGTGTAGTAGAATGTGCAGAATATTATTCTTTTGTCCTTTTCTTGTTTTTAATTAGTCCATTTTGTGTCTGTTCCCTAATCCTGCTATGGATGTAAAAAATGAAAATTGCATTTCCAATAAATCCTATTAAGCCAAGTAAAATTTACCACAGATGTCTTTTTTTCCATTCGCATCAATATTTTTTTGCCAAAGGGCTGCAAAAAAAGAAAAAAGAATACTGTTAAAGTGCATAGTTTGCTAAAAATAATAAATCTTGAACATCTTTATTCCATAGCTATAATCAGCGGTAAAACATCTTGTACTTGCTGTTTAAGGATGCAAGAAAATGAAAACTTTGCCATGGCAATGAGCCTTAAAGTTTCCATCTATAATAAGAATTTTTTTAAAGAGTAAGAATGGCAAAATAAACAATAGGTGAAACCAATTTCACCTGTCCCCTGCAGTTTCAATGTTTACACTTCCTAGTTCCCCAACTCCTTATTTCCTTCTCCATTTCAACATACAGAATATAACTGCGTAGCCAATGAGTGGCTCCACCAATGACAGGAAGAGAAATACCAGGCAGGAGAGACATTAAAGGTTTTTTCCTATGAATCAAGTTAATTTTCTAGTTAATTTTTATCTATAGATTTTAAAATAATAATAATTTCCTCAATTGGATGTGTTAAAAAATGTTCCTGTGCTGAGAGAATCTTCTATATGTGTCCTTGCTATGTACTGTGTAATGGCCGTGTCTGACAGTTCAGAGACATGGTCTAATCCTACCACATCTCCTGTGCTGAGATAATCTTATATATGTGTCCCTGCTATGTACTGTGTAATAGATGTGTCTGACCATACAGGGACATGGTCTGATCATACCACATCTCCTGTGCTGAGACAATCTTATATATGTGTCCCTGCTATGTACTGTGTAATGGATGTGTCTGACCATACAGGAACATAGTCTGATCATACCACATCTCCTGTGCTGAGACAATCATATATATGTGTCCCTGCTATGTACTGTGTAATGGATGTGTCTGACCATACAGGAACATAGTCTGATCATACCACATCTCCTGTGCTGAGATAATCTTATATATGTGCCCCTGCTATGTACTGTGTAATGGATGTGTTTGACTGTACAGGGACATGGTCTGATCATACCACATCTCCTGTGCTGAGATACTCTTATATATGTGCCCCTACTATGTACTGTGTAATGGCTATGTCTGATCATACAGGGACATGGTGTAATCATACCACATCTCCTGTGCTGAGATAATGTTAAATATGTGTTGTCCCTGCTGTGTACTTTGTAATGGCCATGTCTGACCATACAGGAACATGGTCTGATCATACCACATCTCCTGTGCTGAGATAATAATCTATATGTATCCCTGCTATGTACTGAGTAATGAATGTCTCTGACCATACCGGGACATGATCTGATCATATTACATCTCCTGTGCTGAGTTAATCTTATATATATATGTCTCTGCTATGTATCATGTAATTGCCATGTCTGACCAAACAGGGACATGGTTTACACAATATCATGTTAGGGTATGTGCACATGATCCAGAACCACTGCGTATTGGATGCAGTGCCTCCGAACCTGAGGGAACCCGCGGGTGAATGCAGGGAGATGGCAGCTGTCCTGTGCCCATGATTTTTGTTGGGTGCATGGAAGCTTCTCCTTGCATTCACCCAATAGTGATCTCTTCCGAGTCTTCCAACAGTATGAAATTAAAATGCTGGGAAGATGTTGAAACCCAGCAACCTGCACCACAGCTGAAAACACACCAAAAAAGGAAATGACAACTTGATCCCCTGCTATCGCTTGGCTACAAGGGAACTCCAGACACTCTATGATGGGGTCATTAAGGCCGCAGATGAGGGGGCAACATTGTGGTCTGGCCTTGTGATAAGTATGAGATGAAAGTCTTGTGGCCATTCTGCAAATGGTATTTGATGAGAGTTTAATTAATAAAAGGGGTTTATGGTCTATCAAGCTTAAACCCCAAAGTACCGACATTATATCTTCTACCTAAGATCTACAAGGACCCCGTGTACCCATCTGGGCATCCAGTTGTGTCTGGTATCGAGGGTTTGAGTAATCCACTATGTATGTTTAAAAATTATTATCTAAAACATATGGTATTCTGGGACACAATGGAGGACCTAAAAAGGGTGGATGTGGACTTTGTAGCTCAGGGAACCTGATTAGTCATAGCAGATGTAGAATCGCTATATACTAGCATAAATCATGAGGATTTTGGATGCAGCAACAGGGACGCAAGGCTGTGTGAATTGGTGCTAGAGGTGCTCCACTTTGCACTCACTCATCCTTTTTTATTTTTAAAGATCGATACTATCTACAGGTACATGACACTGCCATGGGGGCAACCTCCGTACCATCCTATGCCACCTCTTCCTGAAATACTGGGAGAGGGAAATCTTTGGTGGGGGGGGGGCTTGCTTGACTATGTGCAGTGCTAGTACAGATACATAGTTGACATTTTGTTTTTTTGGCATGGCACAGTGGAGCAGATCTCTAGATTTATGTGTCAGTTGCACAGCAATGGGAATATTAAACTAACCTATATGTTTGACTCTAAAAAGTCGGCTTTCTGGACATCAGCCTGGAGGTGGATCACACCTGAGCCTTGCAGACTGATGTTTTCAGAAAGTAGACATCTGTCAACTCCCTTCTACATGCATCTTCCTCACACAGCCATTCTACCATCAAAGCTATCAGTGTGTTGCCTGTACCAGCATGGCTCGGAGGTCTTGTTTTGAATCAGTGGATAGTTCGAGGCAGTTTAAAATCAGGGAATATATTTCCTATGGGATGACACATGCCTTCTACTATGCATGATGTAGTTGCCCTGGGTCTATGTTGGACTTATTTCCTGTGAGTTAAGGGTAAGGACACAGAAGCATGCCCATGACATTTGCGCAGCTGCAACTGTGTCTGAACCTACTACTTTGAAAATGCTGCCAAGGCACTTTAGAGATTGTCACAACTCAAATCCGGGATCCCTGATAGTATTGGGGATCAAGTCATACATAGGGGAATCAGAGGCGGCAACCTCAAAAATTCTCTCGCTCAGCGAGAGGCTATGTAGTTTGTAACCATTGGGAGCCTGGTTCCCAATGGTTTAAATTAAACTATTAGTTATTTCCCATTTTTGTGATTTCGGTACTGTCCTAATTTTATATGTACTTGATTTTAATTATCACTTTTTATAATTTTCACTTGGATTCTTTTCTAATATTTTTGTCCACCTTCTCTTTGGGATTGATATTTTGATTCCTCATATCACAAGACGTGTTGGATATGAATGCTGGATTTTAGAATTTATTTGGACCCTATGGATAATAAATATGTATAATTTATTATGTATTTCATCATAATACTGTATTTGTGATGTATATACATAGGTGGGGGCCTTGAAGATTAAATGTGTAATCCTAGTGAGTCTGTTGAACCATAGGGTTAAATTACTATCTCAGTACAGAGATAATGGGATCCCTTTTTGATGTATTAATCTTCTTGTGGCAAGATTTACTAGTTCCTCTTTGTCTTCCTTTTCCCCTCCCTCCTCCTTTATATATATTTATTCTTATTCCTTATTAAGTCCAAATAGGGCCTTAAGATTCAGTACTATGACTATGGTGACGCGTACAGAAAGCACACGATGTCAGCACACTAACAGTCATGTGATCATGTGTCCATCAGGCTTTAAAATCCTGGCAGCCAGCATATGCGAGGCACTCTTGGAAGAAGTGGGCAGGCAGACGCACAAAACATTGGGCTCCTTGACTTCTAAACCTTCTACCTACACACAACTGGGTAAGTTTAATATGCACAATTACACCCCTAGTTGATACACCCGATTTATATATGAAATTTGTTGTGTAATAACTGTACAACCAGGAGGGCCATTTAACCAGTGGTATCCTTGCCTAAACAGAGCTCATGACCTATAGGGTGTTAAAACCATCCCCATAAGGAATTTATTTAATAGGAGGCTGTTTTTGTTTTACTTCAAGTATCTGCACCTGCACCTTAATTTGGGTCTTGGACTTGTAGTACCAGAAATCTTATGTAATAAATTAAGCGCTGGTTTTACAGGATGGTTAAAAATAATGGGAGGGACATACCATCCATCTACCTCCCATGGATGTGTCTCAGCAGAAATCAGGTAACTGGTGCTTGGTCACATGATCTGTTCTATAAGCAAGGTCCTGCAAGTGTGCTTGACATACTGGAAGCACATGGTAGAGAGTCCATGTGTGAGGGGAGCATGCCAGAGCTCCTGTGAGAGTAACAGATCTGAAATCCATGTCTGCAGACTGACTGGGGGTCAGTGGAACTGTTATGGATATTTATGTTATGTTGCCTTTACTGCCAAAGGAAGGCTCCTGTTTATGTTAAAGTGCCGGGTTTATGAAGGCCTGAATAAACTTAATGAACTTTTAAATGAAGAATGTTTTCCTTCTGCTTCCTCAACGACCAGCAAAGTGAGTGAATACTCCAGTATACTGATGGATATATAATGTGTTTACCACAATGTCCACAATCGGGACGCTGACCTCAATAGATTTTCACTTTCTCCTACTGAGAACACTCGCATCTCCGCAAGCATAAATTGACATGCTATAGTTCGGGATGCTGTGTCGCTTGTCTGTTTACACTTGGAAAAAAAGCACAGTGAGCACTTTCACAGCATATATGCACACTATACATACATTCTGCCTGAATGGCAGTACTAATTTATCTATTAATTTTATCTACTACTGTGCTGCTGAAAAGTTTGTGAATAGGGATGAGCGACTAGTGAAATATTCGGACTCGCTATACTCGTAACGAGTGGGTCCTAATACTCGGGTGCTCGTTACAGTAGTTGAGTCCAATGTAAGTCAATGGGAAATGTGAGTGCTTTTGCAGTGTATCTATATACACTGCGAAAGTAAAATAAAAGCTAATAAAAGGTGTTCCCGGGTCCCGGGACAGCTATGAAATAGGTGAGTAAGTTATTTATTAACTTTTATTTCACTTTCGCAGTGTATATAGACACATTGCAAAAGTGAATGTACTACTCGCTACTCCTAACGAGTAATCACAAGGGAACTCGTGGAGTAGCGAGTAGCCTGAATACCATGCTATTCGGCAAGTACCGAATAGTTACGAGTATATTTGATCATCCCTATTTGTGAAACCTTCAGAATTTTCCACATTTCTGCATAAATATGATCTAAAAGTACATGAGATTTTCAGACAAATCATAAAAGTAAATAAAGAGATCCAAATAAAAAACGAGTGAAAAATATAATTATCTTTATTATCAGTTTCTGATTGAGCATAAAGATCTTACATCACATGTCTGTGAACCTATAAAGATTAGCAGATGATTGTAAGGTGAAATCAGAGCCTGGTGTTTTCAATCAATGCAATGACTATCTAGTGTGAGTGGGTTACACTGGAAGTTTGTGGAAGTATATCTTGGCACCAACAAATGAGATTTTCTGAGACCCCCCAGAAGAAGAATACATAATGCTCATCGAAAAGAATGCAAAACTATCTCAAAAGGTTATGAACTTCACTGAACTACAGTCAGATCTATTGTACACAAATGGAGTGGTCAACCAAGAAAGACCACTCTAGAAGCACACCATATATAATCGACCAGCAGGTCACAAAGCAATACAAGGTAATTTCTAATCAACTAAAGGCTTCTCTCACATTAGGTAATGTTATTGGTCCACCATCAGGAGGATACTGAATAATAATAATGCACATGGGCATATTGTAAGGAGAAAACCATTATTCTCCAAAAAGAATGCTTACTTAATTTCTGCGGTGTGTTGAAGATTTCCTAGACAATACAGATGGCAATTGGAACAATGTTTTATGGTCAGATGACACAAAAAAATAGTTTTAGCTTAAACCCCCCAAGTACTGCAGGAATTAAGTACCATCATAGATAGACCATTATTTTTTATCTTTAAAGATTACATAATAACAGGGTTTGTACCACAGGTGTATAGCAAATGTGGTGCCAATATTCAAAAAGGAGACAAAAACTGATCTTGGAAATAATAGGGCAGTAAGTTAAACCTCTACTGTGGGTAAAATCCTTGAAAATTCCCTAAGAGATGCTATACTGGAGTATCTGAAGAATAACAACCTCATGACCCTGTATCAACATGGGTTTACGAGGGACCGTTCCTGTCAAATTAATCTGATCAGCTTCTATGAAGAGGTAAGTTCTGAACTGGACCAATGAAATTCAGTGGATGTTGTGTATATGGACTTTTCAAAAGCTTTTGATACAGTGCCATACTAAAGGTTGATGCATAAAATGAGAACAATGGAGATAGGGAAAAATATGTGTAAGTGGATTAAGAACTGGCTCAGTGATAGGAAACAAATGATGGTTATTAATGGAACACACTCAGAATGGGTCACAGTTAACAGTAGGGTACCACAGGGGTCAGTATTGGGCCAGCTTCTTTTTAACAAATTTATTAATGACCTTGTAGGGGGCATACAGAGTAGAATTTCAATATTTGCAGATGACACTAAACTCTGCAGGATAATTGATACAGAGGAGGACAATTTTATATTACGGGAGGATTTATGTAAACTAGAAGCTTGGGCTGATAAATGGCAAATGAGCTTTAATGGGGATAGATGTAAGGTTATGCTCTTGGGCAGAGGAAATAAGATGTATATTTATGAACTTAATTGTAAAACACTGGGCAAAACTATCACTGAAAAAACCTGGTATTATGGGTGGATGAAAAACTCACATTTAGTAGCAAGTGTCAGACAGCTGCTGCAAAGTCAAATAAAATAAAATAATGAAATGCAGTAAAAGAGGCTTAGATGCCCATGAGAAAACATAATTTTAACTCTATACAAGTCACACTTAGAATACTGTATACAATTCAGGTCACCTGTGTATAAAGAAAGAGTGCAGATGCAGAGAAGAGTGACCAAGGTTGTTAGAGGACTGGGGGTATGCAAAACCAAGACAAATTATTAAACTTGGGGTCATTTAGTTTGGAAAAACGAAGACTTAGGGGTGATTTTATAGCAATGTTCAAATATATGCGGGGACAGTACAGAGACCTTTCTAATGATCTCTTTACATCTAGGCCTGATACGGGGAAAAAGCGTCATCCTCTTTACTGTAAGAGCAGTGAGACTATGGAACTCTCTGCCACATGATGTTGTAGTAAGTGATTTACTTCTAGAATTTAAGAAGGGCCTGGATGCCTTTCTTGAAAACTATAATATTACCAGTTATATATACTAGATTCTTTGATAGGTCGTTGATCCAGGGAATTAGTCTGATTGCCGTATGTGAAGTCAGGAAGGAATTTATTTCCCCAATGTGGAGCTTAGTGTTGCCACATGGTTTTTTTTTGCCTTCCTCTGGATCAACATGTTAGGCTATGGGTTGAACTAGATGGACTTAAAGTCTTCCTTCAACCTTAAAACTGTGTTACTATGTTACTATGTAATCCATAGAGAACATTTTCTCTCAGCTCTGCTACATGTCTGCAAGCAGAGTCACACATCTGCTTTGCAGTTAAGAAGGTGAAGGCATTACTTTTTTCAACTCTCGTATATATAGATATATCACATAGAGTACAGACACTTGCAAAGCGGAATCCTAGGGGAAGAAAAAAAGTGTTAAAAATGTATCAGAATAGTTAAAACACCTTCTGCAAGGGAAATATATCCGGAACCTGGAAGCAGTAGCGTAGCTAGTGGGGGGGCAGGGGGGGCGAGCGCCCCGGGCCCCCCCGACATCAGGGGCCCATTGTCCGCCCCCTGGGGGGCCACCGTGCCCCGTGCTGCCAGCCGGCTGCCGTGCTGGCCGGAGAGGAGGGAGGACGCAGACGGGACTTCCTGTCTTGCAGTCTGCCCGCCCCTCCTCACCTCCTCCTTACAGCAGACGCACACGGCAGCCGCGGTAAGTCTGCAACGCCCCCCCAAGAGGTGTGTGAGAGAGGGGTGCTGAGGGTGTCAGGCTGTGCAAGGGTGATGAAGGATACAGGGAGGCTGGAGGATGGGATCTGCAGGGGGACAGAGGATGGGATCTGCAGGGGGACAGAGGATGGGATCTGCAGGGGGACAGAGGATGGGATCTGCAGGGGGACAGAGGATGGGATCTGCAGGGGGACAGAGGATGGGATCTGCAGGGGACAGAGGATGGGATCTGCAGGGGGACAGAGGATGGGATCTGCAGGGGGACAGAGGATGGGATCTGCAGGGGGACAGAGGATGGGATCTGCAGGGGGACAGAGGATGGGATCTGGAGGGGGACAGAGGATGGGATCTGCAGGGGGACAGAGGATGGGATCTGGAGGGGGACAGAGGATGGGATCTGCAGGGGGACAGAGGATGGGATCTGCAGGGGGACAGAGGATGGGATCTGCAGGGGGACAGAGGATGGGATCTGCAGGGGGACAGAGGACGGGATCTGCAGGGGACAGAGGACGGGATCTGCAGGGGATAGAGGATGGACACTGCAGGGAATAGAGGATGGAGAGCGCAGGAGGATGAAGAGCGCAGGAGGATGGAGGATAGAGAGCGTAGGAGGATGGAGAGCGCAGGAGGATGGAGAGCGCAGAAGAATCGGGACTGCAGGAGGATGGGGAGTGCAGGAGGATGGAGGACAGGGAATGCAAGAGAGGATGGAGGATGGAGAGCGCAGGTGGATGGAGCGTGCAGGAGGATGGAGGGTGCTGCAGGATGGTGGATGGGGAGTGCAGGAGGATGGAGAGCGCAGAAGGATGCAGCGTGCAGGAGGATGGAGGATAGAGAGCGCAGGAGGACAGAGAGCGCAAGAGGATGAAGAGCGCAGGAGGATGGAGCACACAGAAGGATGGCAGGAGGACAGAGAGCGCAAGAGGATGAAGAGTGCAGGAGGATGGAGCACACAGAAGGATGGCAGGAGGACAGAGAGCGCAAGAGGATGAAGAGTGCAGGAGGATGGAGCACACAGAAGGATGGAGCGCGCAGGTGGATGGGGAGCGCAGGAGGATGGTGAGTGCAGGAGGATGGAGAGTGCTGAAGGATGGAGGGTGCTGAAGGATGGAGGGTGCTGGAGGATGGAGGGTGCAGGAGGATGGAGGGTGCAGGAAGATAGAGCATGGGGAGTGCAGAAGGATGGAGAGTTCAGGAGGAGAGTGGCCACAAACACTTGCTACGCCACTTGGGGTGGCACGAGAATTCTCTGACAGCACCCCCCCGCTCTTCACATGGGGGCCCTGGGTGCAGATCTCGCCCCCGGGCCCAGGGCAGGCTAGCTACGCCACTGCCTGGAAGGCATTTAGAATATCTGGATGAGGGGGAACAGAAAGAACAAAGCAAAAATAAGTTTGAGGCAGAACAATAATAAATATATAACCCTAGCAATAATTATTTAGATTAGACCTAAGGAATATTAATGTTATAAAATAAATAAATATTATACAAAAAAAATGAAAATACATTTAATACACATCAAAATCTTTGGTATACCACTGAATATTTATTCTAGGTAAATAAAGATATCAGTTTTAATAATATATACAGTACATTAAAAATGAATTTAAAATATCTGTTATTTCATTATGGCTCAGTGGTTTCAGCATATTGATATCATCAACATGCTTTAAAATAACACCAACTTACTTTAATTTATGTATGGTATATTTGAAAATAATTTTCAACACCCCATTATTATCTGTGGTGATGATTTATTTATTTGGGATAACTCAGAAAATAACATTCAAAACTATATTTCTTGGATTCATTCCAATAACTGGGGTATGATTTTTTTTTTCTCCCATTCTTAGTAAGTCAAGTATTGACTTCCTACATCTCACTATTTTTCATAGTGCCAACCGTATTGTGACAAAAATACTTTTTTTTTATAAAATGGTTACCGATTTTCCACTTTATAAGATGCACCCCCAAATTTTGTGAAGGAAAAGAGCGATTTTTTTTTTTTTTAATATTCAATGGGGTTCATCTTATAATGCCCGTATCCGTCTTACAAATCATATCTATGTCCTTCATGCTGGAATATATATATAACCCTCATCCTGGTACATAGCCCCCTCCTCCTGGAACATGGTCCCCCACCCTGGGATATAGCCCTCCCATCCTCGATATGACGCCCTTATATTGGATATAGCCCCCCCTTTGCTTGCACATAGCCCCCCTGTGCTGGCACATATACCCCCCGTGCCGACACATATTGCCCTCCTGTGCTGGCACCCATCCCCCTGTCCCGGAACACATCCCCATGTGCTGGCACACATCCCCCTGTGCTGGCACACATCCCTCCTGTGCTGGATATGCCACCATGCCATCCTGGATATGGCCCCCCATCACTCTGTATGCCCCCCCATGCTGCTGCCCACACTAAAATTACAAACCGCTTTGAACTTACCTCTCAGGCTCTGTCCTCTGTGGCTCCCTGCTTGCCGCACTTCCTGAGTCCTCCTGCATCCCCAGGGAAGCCAGTCATGTGATCAGGGCACTCAGTGATTTTGTCACTCACCTGTGTCGATCACATGAACTGCTTCCCAAGGACTCAGGAAGTGCGGCAAGCAGGGAGCCACAGAGGACAGCGCCCAAGAGGTAAGTTCAAAGTGGTTTGTTATTTTAGTGTGGGCAGCAGCATGGGGCCATAAAGAGTGATGGGGGGCAATATCCAGGATGGTGGGTGACTGCAGGCAATGTAAAATGCCCACTCCCCTTTCCACATCTCGGTGCGATTTCAGCACTGAGGTGATAGACAGTGGGTGCAGTGCATATGACATGAAGCTAATGAGCGGGAGCATGTGACCTCCGGCTGCCTCTGCAGCCCCACAGCCAGCCTGCTCCAGCCCCCGGATACTGCTCCAGAGCCAGAGTCCCCCCCTTCTCAACAGTACAGAAAGCTATGTTTTCGATTATAAAAATGCACCTCCCACTTTCCCCCAAAATTTGGGGGAACAAAACTGCGTTTTTTAATCCCAAAAATCCGGTAAAATATATACTTTAATAAGTATAGAAGGGTCCGAAAAAAAAATGTACTCTGGAGTCTGATTTTAAAATACAAGCAGATATCCTACAGTCTAGATAGATTGTCTGAATGCAGTTATCCCAATAAATTAATAGAGCTTGTGGTGATACTAAAGATTTGCAGCAATCTTCACCTATCAATAAATGTCTATTAATTCAACCAATTTTTAATCTATTTTCATTACCAGATATTGTTCTGATTATTAACTTTGTAAAATTATAAAGCATCATTGGCATATACTACTTAATGATACTACTATAGAAAAAAACTTTTCCAAAAAGTCCGGTTTTGATTTAGAAGGGCCCCTACTATTAGAAATTTACTGTTCTCTAGTAGACTGAGACCATGCAACTGCAAGATCAACAATAAAATAACATCTTATTTTCCAGATCGACCCAAAGGGGTTTTTAAATGCAATACACCTAATTGTCTTTGTTGCCTTTCTATCTGTCACAAAATAACACATTTTTGTTTCTCCTGCAACTCTGTAGAAATGTTCCCGATAAAAAGCTTTATAACATGTTAATCAAATTTTGTCATCTATCTTTTTGAATGTTCCTGTGAGAAACAATACAACTGAAGAACTATCCAATCTCTCCACAATAAATTAAACTCTCATAGATCTAATGTTCTCAAAGGCTTTTTATTGTCTTTAAAGACATTGTGTTATTGCTTATAACAGTGGTCCCCAACCTTTTTTGCACCAAGGACTAGCTTCATGTGAGACCACTTGTACGGGGCCCGGCAGGGCGGGGTGGCACAGGGGTGGGGCTTTGATCATATGGGGCAGAGTTATGGAGAAGGGGAGGATTTTATTACTCTGTTTCCCCAAAAGATGCACTACATCTTATTTTCAGGGATGCCTTATTTTTCTATCCCCTTACAGACCCCAATATGGTATCCCCATCATCCCCTTGCAGCCCATAATATCCCCATCATCCCTATGCAGGCCACAATATCCCCATCATCTCCTTGCAGCCCCAATCACCCCCATTATCCCTTTGCATCTCACAATATCCCTATCATCCCCTTGCAGCAGCCCATATTATCTCCATCATACCTTTGCAGCCCCATCAACACACACACAGCCACACACAGCTACACAGCCACTCAGCCACACATAGCCACACACAGCCACACACACACCCCACACACAGCCACACACACAGACACACCACCCCACAGACACACCACCCCACAGACACACACACACAGCCACACTGCCACACACACAGACACTCCGCCACACACACAGACACTCCGCCACACACACAGACACTCCGCCACACACACAGACACAGCCACACAGACACACCACCACACACACAGACACACACAGACACACCACACACTGCCACACACACACCACCACACACACAGCCACACAGCCACACACACAGCCACACACACAGCCACACACACAGCCACACACACAGCCACGCACACATAGACAAGCACACATAGACACGCACACATAGACACGCACTTTGCTCACGGGTTCACTGCTACAGTTGGCGCCGCTCTGCTTTCTGCCTCGGCTGTGTACATGTACAAGCAGAGTCGTCGGCCAGTAACAGTGCAGCAGCCACTGGCCAATCAGAGCCTGGCTGCTGCACTGTGATTGGTCGACGGCGCCGCTCGTACATCTACGCATGTAGCTGAGGCAGAGATCAGCTCAGAGCCGCTGCCACAGAGCACACTTTCATTGTAGTGCTGGTCTACTCCAGCATGGACCGGCACATAGACCCCCACTGCCCGGTCCCGGTTCACGGACTGGTGGTTGGGGACCCCTGGCATATAAGAAGTGTTTTAATGGCTTATGTATATCCCCAATTGAATACATTTCTTCTAATATCAAAAATTGCAAGGAAAGTGTGTGATGCTGGTCACTACACAGACAAGTCAAATAGGGTAGTCAAACGTTCCAGGATCAAGAACCAGGAGAGCACGCCAAAATTAAGGGAATAGGCCTAGGTATAGTCAGGTCACTGTCAAGAGTCAGAATGTCTGGAGGGCAGTAGATCAAAACAAAGGAATGAGAAAAAGGATGGTCAATGTAAATGGTAAACTAGCAAGTATCAATTCTCAAAGCACACAAACAAGCGTCAACTAGCACAATTTGAGTAGAAGACTAAGGCTACATTCACACTATGTGTTTTTGATCCGTTTTTTGCAGTGCACTGCAAAACACGGATCACTCAAATGACATCCCAGCAAAGTATATGCGTTCTCATTTTTGCCATTCAGGCTGTGCTCTTCTAAAGTGATCTGTTTTTTTCACTTTAGGAGAGCTCCGTTTTGGAAAATGACAATTTGTGCTACGTTTTTCTCCAGTGTTTTTCCCATAGGAGACCTTCAAAATGGGAAAAAAACTCAGCACTCAAAAACAGATAAAAAAACGCATCCTTTTTTTGGGTGCGTTTTTTTCACAGCTCCTGTTTTAAAGCTAAAAACGCAGCAGAGCAGAACAGAAAAAAACGCACAATCTGAATGTAGTCTAAGGCTGGCTTCACACCACGTTTTTTGAGCTGTCAGGCTGTGTCTGGTGTTTTGCAGGATGCAGTGGACACAACCTGACAGCTCGGGACAAACAGAGCCAGAGGGCAAAAAAGTCCACCAGTCCTGTTTTCTGCCGGAATTGGCACTGTGCAGCTGCTGCCGCTGTCCAGTGCTGAAATTTCAGATTCGCGTCTAGAAGGGAGCTAGCCGCGGTTCTGAAATTTCAGCTGGGAACTCTCCAGGTGCTGAAACTCAGCGCTAGCTGCAGGTGAACTTTACCACCCGGCATCCGACAACCGGTCCAATTTTTGACAGATCCGGCATGATCCGTCTCCCATAGACTCCCATTCTATGGGCATCGGATCCAGGACGATCCGGGAGGATCCAATTTTGTGCGATTTTTGCCCGAACACAAAAATGCTGCACCATATCAAAAAACGTATATACTAAGGAAAAGGGATTTGGTGCAACAATAAACATTAAATGAATATTGAACAGCTAAATGGCTATCAAATGAATGGCAGGGCTGTGTGTACAACTAAGACATTGTGTATATGGCAGAGGGAAACAGTAAATACTGTATTGGAAAAAAGAAAATTGGGAGACTTAGTTTCAACACTGGCGCCACTGCGAAGAGCCTGGTAACCACGACAAGGTGCTCCCATCTTGCTGGGTCCTAACACTGTCACTATCTGCGGTATACTGTTTAAATGCCTGTGAATGCAATCAAGAACTGGCTGGAATGGTATGTCTCAGGACCTAGGCTACAGCAAGACGGAGGAATAAGCAAAGCTACAGGGCAGGGGAAGGGTGCACAGTCAAAAATAAGTCATACTCCGTATCAAATAAAGACTGGCATTACCTACACATACAGGTGCAATAATTAGGTACAGAATTTCCGAAGAACCAGAGGTGCGAAACCCAGTGCAGGTTACCACCCCAGAGCTATTCAACATACACATTGAATCGAGAGAAATCGAGTAAAGGCTTCAATTTGCAACAAGTATACTTTGACAAGACAAGGTCAGACAAGAGGGATGGTGTCAGGTGCCATCCACTTGGAATCCACATATAAATATAGTCCAATTACAATTCCGTAGCAATCCACTATAAAAATTAAAAAGCATCAGACCAAACATGAATATCTAATGCAGAAACCCATATAACATTTTGTGACACCAAGTTTACATCACAGCATGAATTGCACAGACCCATTCAGGTTCATAATTACAATATATAGCTTGGTTTACACATACAGTATTTACAGAGTGCAAAGATGAACAAATCTGACATAAAGCCGCTTTACAATGAATCCCTATGCGGACATCCCTACAAGAGGTTAATCAAATTTACCCATGTCTGTAGTGGACATCAAGGAAAGGCACACAGCAAGGGAGGACCTGGCCAAGGATCCCAACACGTTTTGTGGTCTGGGTCACACAGACCTATGGCCACTTCCTCAGGGGGATTTGTATTGATGTCTCCCTCAGGTTTTAAATACTGTTCCCCGCCGGCTGCGTCACCGGAAGTGACGTTCCGCCCCAGTCACATGACTGGAAATGACGCATCAACCCACATGATGGGCAGACGCCACTCGCATCCGCCGCGTCTTGCTGCAAGCACATGCGTTCGCCTGGGAAGCATCACCATGGCATGGTAATCAATCATGTGCGGCACACTAGACACAGCGGCGCAGCAGCAACCATCGGCCACATAGGGACTCATCATGTAGCAGGCCGGGCAGGTTATTTAAACCGATGAAGAAGGGTCAAATAAACAAAACATTAATAGAAATGGCACGTATAGCCATATATCAATTTTTCACACATCACATAGTGACTGATAGATGGGACAAAGAATAATTCCACTTTGTCTGTTCCAGATTAAAGGACCCATCAAACAAGGCTTGAATACAGATTTTCATCCCAAAAAAGAGGGGAAGGACATCATTTATTAAATCCTTAGAAGCCAAAATATAAAAACATAAATTAGTTAGAATTGTAATTAAATCTATAGATTTTAAGTGCAAAAAACCCGGAGCACTGGGCAGTGGTGACTAAAGAAAAGGGGCATAGCTTAGCTTTTCATTAAGTCCTTGGGGTGCCATTGTGTCAAGGGACACAATCCACCTTGTTTCTGTTTGTGATAATACTCTACAGACATCACCGCCCCTGATACCACCGTGAATCACGTCAATCCCCTTGAACATCAGGGCTGACAGATCACTGTTGTGGTATTCAAGGAAAAGTCCCGGCAATGTCTTTGGGGTCATCTTGTTCTTCACCGTGGGGGCCATGGAAATGCCCATCACATGCTCCCTCACGCTTCTCCTTAGCTCCCTGCAGGTTCTTCCTACATATATCCGTGGAAAAAGACACGTGGCATAGTAAACCACGCACCTTGTACCACAGGATATATATTCACGGATATCGTAGGTGCTGGAGCCATCGGATGAGGTGAAGGTCGCAATGCGCTGGACATTTCCACAGGCCACACAATGACCACAACAGAAACAACCTCTCAGAGGACCCCTGGATCCAAACAAATTGGGTGTCAATGGAGCATGATGACTATGGACAATGGACGCTCAGACAGGGAGCTCTTTAGGAATGGATCCGATTGTAGAATCGGCCAGTGTTTGTTTAATATTCTACATAATGCATCCCACTGCTGATTAAACATTGAAATCAATTTAATCCTTTGAGTGACAGTTGTCACTGCCTGCCTCTTTGTTCCATACAGTAATACATCACGTGGAGTATTTTTGGCTCGTAAGTAGGCCCTTTTAATTGACCTGTTGCTGTAACCCCTTTCCCGAAACAGTTGTTTTAAATCACTGGCTTGTTTTTCAAAGAGTTCCACAGATGCACAAATTAGTTTCATACGAGGAAACTGTCCAGTGGGGACAGCACGAATAGTGGACCGGTCATGGGCAGGTGTGGCATGCAAGAGAGAGTTAACTGCAGTCGACTTTCAGAAAACATCAGTCAGCATGGTGCCGCCCTCACCTACCTCCATGCAGACATCCAAAAAGTCAACTCTGCCCATATCGGCTTTATACGTCAGTTTGATGTTTAAATCATTTGCCGCCAGTCTGCTCATGAACTCGTCAAGCTGCTCGAAAGTGACCTGCCACAAAATAAATAAATCATCAATATACCGCAGCCAGCACTGCACATAGGCATCGGCCGGCCCACCCCCACCGCAAAGAAGACCACTCTCCTTGAACCCCAGGAAGAGGTTCGAGGGTGCGCAAGCCACGCCTATGACAGTGCCCTGCATCTGTAGATAGTAATTGTCTTTGAAAAGCAAAAATATGTGTAAGAGCAAAGTCGAGCAAGGATAAGTTCATACATCGTGCCATCTTGCCCACTGGACTGTAGAAATAACTCAGCAGCTTTGAGACCATCCTCGTGAAGTATACAGGTGTAGAGTGACTCAACATCTGATGTCATTAAGAGGGTACCTTTCTCCACAGTGATGCCATCGATCCTCCTCAGGACGTCCGTCGTGTCATGGACATAAGAGGGCAACGTCTCCACCATTGGTCTTAAATAGTAATCAATGCCTGACCTAATAGGGATTTATAGAAGCTAAATAAAACCCATTATAAACTTACATGATTCATGTCAGAGGGGTGTTCCTGTCAGTGGGGCAGTGTCTCCAGGGCCGCGCTCCCCTCACTGCTTTACTTACGCCCCGATGGGCGGCATCATGGTTTGAAGAGCGGGGGGGTGCCGATTTGAATCTTCCCACCCCGGCCTGCGCATGCGCAGTGAGGCAGGAGGACACGGCGCTGTGTCCCTGGCGTCGCTAGGCAATGATCGGGAGCGTCTTCGGAAGGTGAGTGTCGGCGCCCCCCTCCCAAAAATGCACATATATATGTGTGTGTAATCCACATATATATATAGATTGCATGCACATATATATATTTTCACTTTGTGTAGCCATATTTCATATGTGCATCTATATATATATATATATATATAGATGCACATAACTATCTATATATATATGCATCTACTGTATATATACAGCGTATATATATATATATATATATATATATATATGATGCATCTATAGATATGAGGCATCTATACACTTGTGCATATATATATATATATATATATATATATATATATATACATCATATCTATAGATGCATCATATATATATATATATATATATATATATATACTGTAGATGCATCACACATATATATACTGTATATATAGTAGATACATCTATATATATAGAAGCATCTACTATATATATATACAGTACTTGTGTATATATATATGCATCACATCTATAGATGCATATATATATAGTGAAGGAGCGCCATTTCACTTTTTGAACAGAAAATTGACTCTAAAATTCAAATTGCGCTCCTTCCCTTCTCAGTCCTGCCGTGCGCCCAAACAGTGGTTTATGACCACATATGAGGTATCGGTGTACTCAGGAGAAATTGCCCAACAAATTTTAAGATGCATTTTATCCTGTTGCCCATGTGAAAATGAAAAAATTGAGGCTAAAAGAACATTTTTGTTACAAAAATTAAAATGTCCATTTTTTCCTTCAACTTTATTTTAGTTCCTGTGAAGCACCTGAAGGGTTAATAATCTTCTTGAATATAGTTTTGAGTAGCTTGAGGGGTGCAGTTTTTGGAATGGTGTCACTTTTGGGTGTTTTCTATCATATTGGCCCCTCAAAGGGACTTCAAATGTGATGTGGTCACTAAAAAATTGGTTTCGTAAATTTTGCTGGAAAAATGAATAATTGCAGATGAACTTTGAACCCTTATAACGTCCTACCAATTTTTTTTTTTTCTTCCAAAATTGTGCTGATGTGAAGTAGACATGTGGGAAATGTTATTTATTAACTATTTTGTGGCACATAACTCTCTGGTTTAGCAGAATAAAAATAAAAAATTTGAAAATTGCTAAATTTTCAAACTTTTTGCCAAATTTTTTTTTTTTCACAAATAAACGCAAAAATTATCGACCTAAATTTAATACTAACATGAAGCCCAATATGTCACGAAAAAACAATCTCATAATCGCTAGGATCCGTTGAAGCGTTCCAGAGATATAACCTCATAAAGGGAGAGTGGTCAGAATTACAAAAAATGGTCTGGTCATTAAGCTGCAAAATGACTCGGTCCTTAAGGGGTTAAAGTGGTTGTGACTCTCACAACCACACAAGGTGAAACTCTAATACCTATGTAGTTAATATTCTATCTCTCAGACCCTTCATTCTCTCAACTTTAATTTTCTGAGATCATGACCTTTGGGTTTTCATTGGATGTAAGGTATAATCATCTAAAAGAACAGAAATAAACACTTGAAATTGATCACTTTCTTGAAATAGATCACAATCTTTTTGTCATGCACGTAAGTCCTCTTTTTGACCTGTCTGTAGATTCGGTCTCCTTCGGTATGCAGCTTTCCTCCGAACAATCATGTATCAGGATCTGAGAACCTGTCAGCAGATACTTCCGCATAGGGATATCCGAACAAGATTTCGCTGCTCTCCAGGTGAAAAGCCAAGGAATATTCTTCAAAAGTATATTATTATTATCTTGCCCACTACTATCCTATATTAATAATAAAATACTTTTGAAGAATATTCCTTGGCTTTTCTCTAGGAGCGCTCCCAAATCTTTCCCGGATATCCCTATTCGAAAAAACTGTGCAGCGTTTCATTTGTTTTAGGCATTCATTTAAGGGAAAACTTATGTAGAATTTATAAATCCAAGTTTAATTAAAATTACATGTAGACTGGTGACAATGTGACTAGTGACAGAAATAAATATAAACGGACTGTGCTGTTTGATCCACGCACACTGCATACAATGAAATGCAAATGAAATGTAATTCACAAGGACACTATACAAGGATGAATTGGACACTCCCAGTTTTCATGGTTGGAAAGGATGGTTGGGTGATACATGTGCCAAAGAAAGCCCAGGTAACTGAAACCTCATAATAATTTTAAATGTTATCACTGCCAAAACTATGTCACTTGTATGGAAATATTGGCACCTAGATGAAGAAACACTAAAGGTACCTTTACACGCCGCCACAGGAAGGAAGAAACCGCCAGGCACTGGCAACAATTGTGCCTGTTGCCATGAAATCACTGCGAAATGGTGGCGTGTAATTCAGAAAGTTCCTTCCCGTGTCTTGCAGTTCCTTCGGATACCTGTTTCTGAACCGTGCTCAAAAACAGGAAGGAACATCTCCTATGGTGGTGACGTGTAATCGGGGCACAGGAAGGTATTTGCGTGGCCTAGCGAAATCCCAGGGGCGTGCCACGGCGTCATGGATACCACGCCCCATCAGCAATCATTGGTGGAGGCTCCTGCGTTACGATTGGTTGTACCTTCACAGGGCGCCATATTTAAAAAGCTATCCATTCACAGTCCACAATTGCAATGGCTTCATGTATTAGCCAGCCTTCCTGCGCAGACTGGCCAGTCATGATGCTATTGCGTTGTCCAATCACTGTACGAGCGGCACATAATACACAACTCTGTCACGCCTATGTACTTACGGTGCTAAATATGTACGCCCATAATCCTTTGTGGTAGCGGCGTGTTAACCAGGGAAGGTATTCAACAGGCAGTAAGCCGCAGGAGCTGTCGGCACTTCCGGGGAACGCAAATACCTTCAGTGGAGCACGTTGTGGTGGCATGTATATGCGGCATCAGGGATCGGTATCCACCGTTAAAAACGCGCGCGTGCAAGTGCGGTGCCTACCTGTTGCTGCACTCTGTGGCGGTGTGTAAAAGTACCCTAATTGTTATGTAAAAGAAAAAATTATATTTCTTAAAAAATGTCTTTATAAAAATGTTTTTTATTAAATATTAAAAGCTTTAAAATATAACAAGTCTTCATTCTTTAATTATGAAATATAAAGAAGATAATAATGTGAAGTAGTATGGGACACACATCCACAAACCCCTCAATAAAGTATTTGTAAAGGTGAGTCAGAAAGAATATCCACCTCATCCTTTGGGCAGGGGGCGCTCTAGGGTCTGATAGTCCTTTCAGCGCCATACTGACAAGGGGAGTGCTCTAACCTCAGAAATGGGGGACACTTATAGGGATACCTATATCTGAGCGCCCTATCGGTAGTATAAATCTGAAAAAAATACATAAACATTGAGAGGAGAAATTTATAGGATGTAGATGCATGTGAAATACTTAATAGGTAATGGAAAGAACATTTGTGATTCAAAGATAGATTAACTTGTTCAAAATATATAAATCTGATTTAAGACTTGTTCAAACATTTATACTATGTGTGCCGGTGTGCACAGCGCCTGTGTTCTGTGCTGGCATGCAAAAATCCCCAGTGGGCATGCATTCTGATTCGGGGTCACATGCGCACTACTATGTGTTCCACTGTGGAACACAGAAGTCAGTCCATGCATGCGCCATTTTGTATTCAGTGGTTCTTATTGAGATTTCCTGGGCGAAGAGGATTGTGGCTTCTCATCCCCAGTATCAGACCACAAAGTACTTTAATACAGTGATAGCTGGACAATATTTGAATCATTTGCCTAGATTTCAGCATTGTGTTATCATGAGTGCTTTGGATGGAAATCTTAGTATATGGGAACCAGATAGGAAGATTAACAATGGTACTAGATTTGGGGTGACAGGTGTTTATGCAAGAACTACAGCCCCTACTGTTTAGTGTTTACTATCAGATGATCAATTGACCTTCAATGATTATAAACCAAAGTGACTAGTGTCTCGGAATCCAGTGCATCACAGATTTACATATGTGAGGTCTCAGAGGCTAGTCTCAGTCGGATCCTTCATTAAAGGGGGGGTAGTAGAGGTATATGATGTACATCCCTGATTTACATGGGCATGTGGATCCCTCCATTTCTGGCTAGTGGGTTTAGTGTCAGATGGAAATTATGGTAGATACCATACTGGATATATACTCAATGCCTTTATGGGCCGGTGAGTTTGCTAGATTTTCATGCCCTATTTTCATTAAGACAGAGAGTTAGCTTTCTGTCTACCCTGCGATTTCAGAGGTGACCACATATAGGGGACTATTGTTTGCGATATTTGGTGTAACAGATGTTTACATGAAGCATGTGTATGTTAGTACTTCATTTTATGCTAAAGGGGTCACTGTGCGTAACCTATGGATCCATCTGGATTCCTTCTGAAGAATAAGTAGGTCCAATCACCTTCCCTTTCTTGGTGGATTGACTACTTCGATGCCTAAGAACAAGATGCAGTTTTGGTTCCCTCCATGTTCCATTCTTAAATGTCTTGCTATGGGCGTGTCCCTGTCATTCCTCATGTCTCCTCGATGTTCCCCGATTCTTTTCTTAAATTGTCGTATGGATTTGCCTATGTACTCTATCCCGCATATACATTTGCAAAGGTAGACAAATCCCACAGTCTTGAAGTTGATGAAGTGACGGGCATGGAAAGTTCGCCCAGTATTACTACTGGTGAATTCCTTTCCAACTTTAATGTTTTTGCAGTAGATGCATTTTACGCATCTAAAAGTGCCCATCTGTCTGTTCATTAATCTTGTTCTCATTGTCTCAGGTGGGTTGTACATGCTATGTACTAGTTGTTCCTTTATGTTTCTACCCCTTCTATACATGATGGCGAGATAAGGAGGTATGAGATCCTGCAACTCAGGGTCAGCAGTCAATATCCGCCAGTGTCTTGAGATAACTTCTCGTTCTTTCCTTTATCTGTTATCAAATTTGCCAATGATCCGTGTTACGGTTTGTTCATCTTTACTTCTTGGTCTCAAAAGGGATTCCCTTGATTCGTGTTCTGCAACCTTGAATGCTCTTGTCAATATCTGAGGTGGGTATCCTCTTTTACTGAACCTATCTCTTAGGTCTGACACCTGTTGGTAAAAGGTCTGATTTGAGGAGCAGGTTCTCCTAATTCAAATATATTGTTCCCTGGCTATGCCCACTTTCAGATTTCCAGGGTGGTGACTGTCCGAGTGTAGAAGGTCATTACTTGCAGTTTTTTTACGATATGTTCTGGTTGTTACTTGTCCATTCACTGTTTTTCCTATGGTGAGATTAAGGAAATTTAGCTCCTTCTCTTGAAATTCAGAAGTAAATCTCAAGCCAATGTGGTTTACATTGAGGTCACTTACAAATTTGTTGAAGGAGCTCTCATTACTCGATCACAGAATTAAGATATCAACAATGTAGCGCCCCCAGAAAATTATCTGGGGGCACCACCATGAGTTCTCAATATCTCCTCCAAATACGATGGTGTCTTCCCTCCAGCCCAGGAACAAGTTGGCATATGTAGGCCCCATGGAACTACCCATGGCGGTGCTCCTGAGCTGGTGGTAGAACTTCCCGTTAAAGCGAAGTAATTATGGGTTAAGACAAATCTTAGTAGTGACAGTATGAAATAATTGTGGTCCTTGTTTTGTATGCCTTTTGCACTCAGGAAAAATGTAATGGCTTCTTGTCCCTGATCATGTGGGTTGCTGGTGTATAGTGCCTCCACATCTATTGAGGCTAGATTGACGAATTCTTCTACCACTATGTCTTCAAGTCGAGATGACAGGTCAAGGGAGTCTCTTATATATGATTGCAGGGCAACCACATACTTTCACAGTACACGGTCTAGATAAATGCTTGAATTTTGTATAAGAGAGTCTATCCCTGAAACAATGGGTCGGGGGTCGGTCTCTTAGGGGAGCAAGTCCTTTATGCACCTTCAGAAGTGCATAAAAGGTGGGTCTAATTGGGTATTTTATGGCCATGAATTCCCATTCTTTACTACTTATGATTATGATGTTTTTGATAGGCATCATCTAGTAGAATTTTGATCTCTTTTTTTGAAAGTTTGTGTTGGATCCTTGCATAGATTTGTGTAAGTAGTTGTATCCTTCACGATATCCATGCACATCCTTCTATGTCCCTCATGGTCCATGATTATCAGATTGCCCCCTTTATCTGCTGGTTTCAGGATTATATTCTTTCTCTTCGAGAGCCCATCCAGAGCCACTCTTTCCGATCTGCTTAAGTTAGAAAAATAGCCACCTCTCCTCTCATTTAGTTTTTCTAGGTCCTCACTGATAATTCTAATACATCAATAGTGTATAAAGTATAAAAGTGCCTACAGCATTCTGTCCTTTGAAAGTTACAAAGCTTGTATGTTTCATTATTTAGAGCCTTCAGCTAATTAGTTTCCTAATTTCTTAAACCCTCCTTTTCAAAGTTAATTAAATGGCACAGTTTCGAAAACAAGTCAATTTGTATTGTAAAGTATGTTATCTGCTTTCATTTTAGATGACCTAATTTTAGTTTTTTGATTATTCAAAGACTAAGTTCTTTTTTAAACAAAGCTTTATAGAAGCCAATAGAGCTTAAATAAAGACTGTAAAATGATACATTTTGCACAATGGTATTACAAGATTTAACATATTAGTTGTACAAAAGTATATTTTAAGGGTGTGTGGCCTGAATGCCATGGAGTAAGGTTGCTCCTGCACATCCATCCTTCATTATTCTAAGGAGTCAGTGGGATGATCAAATATAAAGAGCTGAGCTCTCTTCCTTTAAACTCCCCTCATCCATCTGCTCCAAGTGAATATATGAATAAGCAGCTGACACAGTTAAAAGCTGTAAATGAACCAATGAGAGAGGCCTTTCCAATATGGCTCCATCACCAGTGAAGGGAAACATAGCTGTTGCTGAAGCTGAAGAAGTAAAATTAGAGCAGTCTGCTTGCTCAGCATCTAACCAGCCATCCAGACCTTATGAAGACTAGAAAACTCTCAACTTTTTGTTGACTTGACAGCATAGGATGATATTCAGGATATTCAGGCCACAATTGTGAATAAGAACCACAGGAACAATTTCTTGCAAGCAAACTGCCTCAAGATATTGCTCAGGAGGTATGCACATTAACTATTTTGATCCCAAATGGTACTGCAGTCTTAGAACCTACTCTGAGAGATGTTTCTCTGCAGTTACTGCTGATAACAGAATGCTTGATATCTTAAAGGATTTATCTAGGATTTAGCCCAAAAAATAATGTGCCTAAGCACTAACAGGCAGGTAACTGCCACATACTTGCCTGCTGTGCCCAACACCGTTCACTACCGACATGGAGCAGGCACACACTGCTCCTGTCAGCGATTTTTCAGCTTCCGCTGACATCATGTCGACAGAGGGATGGCTTCAGAGCATGGGCATCAGAGCCGAGGGTTCCAAGTCTTCCAGGGATGACATGTGCTGCTCCTAGATCAATTCTCATTGAATTGATTTATTTTAAGGACAGAGACATCAAACTAAGAAAAGTTAAAGATCATCAGTCTCTAATGGTGGATGGTAATCAGATCTCCATATATTCTGACATTTCAGAAGAAGTGCAGAAAAAGCAAGTAAAATTTCTGGATCTCAAAAAGCGACCATGAGATCTAACAATCCCATACTCAATGCCGTTGCTTGCAAAATTGCATGTAGTTGCATTGGGATCTTTGACCCTCAGTGGATGCACTGACTTTTCAAGATACCAAAAAAAGACCTCTGTGAAACAATGATGTCAGACTTTTTCCTACATGCTAAATCACAGAAATATTTCCCACAAGAAGGGATTATGATTGTTGCAAGTTTAACACAATGGATGCCTGTTTACCCTTAGGGTACCTTTACACGCCGCAACTTTTGACGGAGATCGGAGGCAATCTAACATGCGCGTGCACATTTTTCATGGTTGCCTCTGAACGCCGAAGGCGCTTTTACACTCCGCAATTCCGCCCTCAACCTAAGGCGATGTGTCGCCCCGGAAGTTGCCACATCAACAGCGGGAAACATCCGGTAGACTCCAGTCGCCGCTTCACACGCAGCAATCCACAATGGAATGTGAGCGCACATGTTCAGCGCGACATAGGCATGACTGACTGGTGTATTCCGCTCCCCAAACACGCTGATTAGACAATGCAATAGCGTTATGATTGGCCAGCCTGCGCAGAAAGGCTGGCTAATACATGACGCCATTGCCATTGTGTAGTGTGAATGGACAGCTGTTCAAATATGGCGCCTTGTGAAGGGACAGCCTATGGAAACACAGTAGCCACCACCAATCATTGCTGACGGGGCGCGGTCTCCAGCACGCTGTGGCACGCCTACGTGAAATCCATAGGCGACGCAGATTCCATTCCTATCGCCCCTTCACACACCAAAAGCCGGGAATTTCGCCTTCATGATTGCCTCTGATTTTGGAGCAGTGCTGTGAAATCGGAACCAGGCGCAACCTTTTTGATCGCCACCAAATTCCCCAATTACACGTCGCAATTTCGAGGCAATTTCGAGGCGATGGTGATGGGGCTACTGATTGCCGGTCAGATTTCTCGCCGCGGTTGCGACATGTAAAGGTACCCTTAAAGTGTTTTAGATATATTTCATTTGGGGATGACACAAGCCCTTATATTTCTATTGTTTGAACATTATAAAGTTATATACTTGTCTTTTAAAGTATTTCAGTCTGAGATTCATGCTTACGCTTATCTTCACGTAAGATATGTTGAAGTTATGATATGTGTTCTTTATAATTAGGAAAATAGTGTGGCACTGTGGGTCATTATACAGTGGTGTGAAAAAGTGTTTGCCCCTTTCTGATTTGTTCTTTTGCATGTGTACCACACTTAAATGTTTCAGATCATCAAACAAATGTAAATATTAAACAACTATAGCATAAATAAGCACAAAATGGAGTTTAAAAATGAAGGTCTCTATCATTAAGGAAAAAAGAAATCCAAACCTACAGGGCCCTGTGTGAGTAAGTGATTGCTCAACCTCTTAAAACATAACTTTACTGTGGTTTATCACACCTTTAAACTCTGCAGCAATTTGACAGCAATCATACATCGAATTTGAAAAGACAACCTCTGTATATGACTCTGAGCATGTGCACTCAATATATTTTGGCCCACCATAGCAAGGTCTGTTTCAGTGGAACCAGTATTGTTAAACTTCTGTATGGTCTTGGCCACCATGTGGCAGCTTAGTTTCAGAGTGTTGGCAATCTTCTTATAGCCTAGTGCATCTTGTGTAGCTTGTGTACTTTGTGCAACCCCTATCTCGTTGCAGATTATAAGCCCTTTTGAGCAGGGTCACCTTCATTTCTTGCTTTATTTATTGTATTTTCTTTTTTACATTGATTCTATGTCTATTGTGTTGTATCCAATTATTGTACTGTATTTGTTCTCTACTGTAATTACTGTATTATATTTTCTGTACTCCAAACACTGTATTGAAAAGCGCTGTGGAATATGTTGGCACTATATAAATAAAGATTTATTATTATTATTATTTGTGTAGAGCAATTCTCTTATTCTGATCCTAATGGAATTATTTGCCTTGAGGTTCCATGCTGAACGTCCAAGAAACAAAAGTTCTGTGAAGTCAGTGTGGAGGTATATAAAATAAATTCAATTTACTCGAGACAATAAGGACCTCCAAACTAAAACTAACATTTTACTTTTAATAATAACTATCAAATTTGTGAACAACAAACAGTGATTAAATACTGAACCTCGACCCCTTGATGATGCCTGTATAGGTGAAACATATTGGGGAGCCTTATCTGATTCTATATCACTGGTGCTTAGGACAGACATTACCTAGGACAGTCCAACTGTAGTTACTCTAAATCATCCATAAAAATAGAGTGAAAAATAGGGATACTAAAATATGTGGATGCAATATAATATTAAGTTTAATAATACTTGCTCACGTGTTTAGAATGATATATCATACAGCTTATGAACTTTAGTGTTTTTTATCACTGTTTATTGTGCACAAATTTGATATTTTAGATAGATATTATTAAAAGTTATGGCCACTTTACACACACCAACTTATCTGTCCAACTTCTGAACAACTTACTGGTTGCAGTGAAATCGTAGACACATTGCTCCATTTGTACACAGCCACAAAATGGAGCAATGTGTCCATGATTTCACTGCAACCAGTAAGTTGTTCAGAAGTTGGACCGATAAGTTGGTGTGTGTAAAGTGGCCCTTAAATTTTAGTCTTTAGTTAGGAGGTTCTTATTGCCTTAATAATTTAAATGCTGAACTTTCAGTGATCAGTACCAGAGTGTATGGGCGATAATACCAAATTTAACACAACTGCTCCCCATTCACACCTGAGATCTTGTATTACTAATAAGTTACATGAGAAAATAACTAACTGGGCACAAGTTGCCATATTCACTTAGGGCTGTACTCACTTTTGTTGAGTTACTTATAGAAAATTATTGCCATTGCGTATCATTTGTCATACATGTTTATCTAATTTGTGCGTATTGGAACAACACAAGAAAAACCAGAGGTAAAAAAAAGCTCATTAAAAATAATTTTACAGAAAACTCCATGAACAAAACTTGATAAACAATTGGAGCGGACAAAATTATTGGCACCGTTCCAAAATTCTGGGTCTATCATATAAAACAGGATAGATTCAAGACTGTGTATTTTGGGTATACTAGAAGAGGAGATGGACCTCGAGTCCCCTATAGTGAAAGAAATACATTGCATTTTATTCCAAGCTCACAAATGACTTGTCTTTCACTGGATAGATTCCAGTCTCCCTACTACTGTAGAATTGATAAATAAAATAAAAATTACAGAAAGACTTAAAAAAGCATTATATCAAAAAAGAAATGCACTTCACATACTGTATCTGAAAAAAAAATTGGATAATGGTTGAATACTCCAGGGTTGCCTTTTAGTATTTTAGTAAGGCCACAGTCATACTGGTGTGTGATTTGCACGAGTACAATGTGAGAAAATCTCGCATTGCACTCAGTATAATATTAGCCAGAGATTTGAAGAAACAGCTGATCTGACAGTTGTTTATATCTCCCGTGCCTACATCACCTATTCGGTGTCGGTGCAGGAGATTTAAACAGCTGTCAGATGAGCTGCTTCTTCAAATCTCCCGCGCCGACACCGTCAGGAGATCAGCGGTGGCCGAGAGGAGGAGATCTCAGCCTCTGAGCTCCGCCTCCGGGCCGCGGCCAAGACCGCTGACTGGCTGGCTGGACATTATACTGATGTGAATGCATGTGGAGATTCTCCGCTGCGTTCACATCAGTATGGCAGCGTTTGCACTGCGTTTGCGTCTGCATGCCCTCTGCATGCAGACACATACACTAGTGTGAAACCAGCCTAAATAATTGTCTGCGAGTCTTGGGTGCAACTGAAACACTGGACTGCACTTGGATGACATACGAGTGCAGTGTGATATACACTGAGACTGAAAATAGATTAATCTCTCCCTCTCTTCCACATGTATAACCCAACACAGAATAGGATAACAGTAACATCTAACATTTGCAGCAGAGCCTGAGACAAGTGTCATTAGAGTATCACATCTGATGCTCAAGCATCTGAGGCAATATGCCAGTCTGAATCCGACCTCATAGATAGGATGATGCAGATGTATATGCAGGTGTAGTGATGAGCTAGTAGTGAAATATTCATAATTGCTATACTCATAACGAGTACTTTGTAATACTCGCATACTCGTCCGAATAGCGAGTCCAGTGTCAGTCAATTAATGATAGGCTCCACCCCCACACCTCCAGCCATAAAATGAGTCTTTCCGGGACAAGGCGGGAGGGCGAGCTTTTCGGCATTTCTACTGCATAAAACACCTTGCAATGCCCCCAGAGAGAGCTTAGCATTCAATCTGCTCTCACTGGGGTGTCAACTCACTTTGTGTACTGAAGGGAGCTGGCAATTTGTTTTAGATTGTTCACAATCAACACATCTCTGAGCACCAGCGATACTCACTGAGTAATGAATATTGTAATGAATATTGTGAGTACTAACCGTGTGAGTAGCGAATAGTAACAATTACACACGCTTGTCACTACTTAGGTGCTTTATGATGTGTCTAAATGAAAACTGCCTTTGACTTTTGAACATAAACATATATTAATAGGATGCCTAAAATTAGAAAACACTGTGATTTAGTATGTTTTCGAGTTTGACTCACAGTATTCGCGTGAGAAATATGCACCTTTTAAATTGTGTTATATGGATAGTGCCTTAAATATTATTGTATTTTTTTTAGTGTTTTGTGTTTTGTTACTTTTTGTAAACTGGAAGAGTTAATGAAGAATTGTTTTCAATAAAAAAAAATCTGATTTAAAACAAAAGAATATTTTTAAGAAGTTTTAAAAAAAATTGTGAAAAAATGTATGCCATTCAGATTTAACAATTAACCACAGCTGACCATTGAGAAACACATTACTTAGAAGAATAGTGGTCCTATGACCCCTGTGTTAAAAGTAATGTTTGATATTTTTATGTATTTTTTTATTTTAATGATATATTTCATTTTGCTATCTACACCTGAAATTAAAAAAAAAATGTAACTTTCACAAAGGACTTTAAAACAAGTGTATACTTTCAGCTCTATGCAAGTAGTCACATGGGCATAAGCAGAAATGTGGCGCCCCTTTGACTAGGCGCCACAGGGAAGTATTGCACTATAACAGTAAATGTGTTTAACCCTGTAAAGTTGCCAGTTCAAGGTTCACCTTATGGAGTCTGTTTTTACACCCACCTAGGACCACACCACTTAGAATAGGGGGCCGGTAATTTAGTAGGTCCCAAAAGGGTGGAGGTGGAGCCTAGGATAGAATAGTGGGTGGGAAAGTTTCAATTTAGACAGTTAGTGCTGGGAAGGCAGTCAGCGAGGACTAGCCTGACAGTAACTCTGCTGTGAGAAACCCCAACCTTCAAGGGGGGAACCAGGACAGAGGGCAATGGGCCAGGACTGGTTGGAACCGGCTGGTCACGTTGGGGAAGCATTGGCAGTGCGGGTTGCCGTAGCAGTCAGACGTTCATCTCTGGCTGCAGACCGACGAGCTGCAGGCCCATCACTAAAGGGGTAGCTGACAGCACCACAAGGTAACTCACCCCTCAGGACCATATTAGATCCAAGATCACAGGGGTAATGGCCTAAGTACCGACATCGGGGGAGTGACGGGAATCCTCTTAAATCCGGGAAAGGACACCGTGGGAGATCAAGCGACTGGCGGGAGAGCTCTGCGAGGGTGGTGGAAGTTAAGAAGAAAAAATTTAACCCAGAAAGCCATCTAGAGACTCCATAACGGGAAACCTGGAACTGGTGACAGACCCCCGGTAAACCAGACTGTACCGTATACCATCACCATCTGCCGGTACCCATTAAAGTGGAGTAAAGTTGAATTGGACTCTGTCATCCTTATTGCGGTGCCCGAAGGGCTCAGCACCATCAGCAGCTCAGCAGAGGGGTTAGAACTACAACACCAACCACCACCAATACTCCCCTCAACCACATTTTCATCACTGCTGCCTTGAGGTAATAGCTCCACCTGTAGGGATCTGTCGCACACTCTGCTGCACCCACCATCACCTCAGCGGCCGACTTGCAGGGCTGATACCATTTTACCAGGAACTGCAAGTGGCGTCACGATCCCCTGTAAATACTTCCTTTTTCCCCCACCATCATCTACTCAAATGATAACCAGGGCATGGAACCGAGTAGCTGTCCACCCGTGCCATTCAAGTCATCAGCCCCCGGTGTCCGAGTACCCCTAGCCCTGGCCGCATCAGAAACATATTGATTCTAACTCATTGAGATATACATGAGAGTTTGGTTATGCATTTTATGATATGATATAACGAATTAGAGTAGGCGAGTTGTGATCATTACTAGGGATGAGCAAGTATGCTTGTGACTACTCGGTACTCGCACGAATATCTCGGTACTCGGGGTACTCGTCGAGTACCAAGTAATCCCGCTATACTCGTGCTATGCTCGGGGTCCACCTCCCTGCATGTTGGCGCTCTTTACAGAGCCAGCCCACATGCAGGGACATGTTGGTTGTGGCATTACAGCGATTGGCTGGCCGCACAGCGTGATCAAGTCTTTATAAGACCTGACCGCGCTGTGCTTGTCACTGTGCTCCACAGACAGGTAGTGTAGGCAGAGGTGCTGCTGATTCAGGGACAGATTTGTGGCCTTTCAGCTAGTGTAGGTGCAAGGCTGCTAACCTAATACCACAACAGTCCTTCTGAGGACTAATACAGCTGTATACAGGGAGGCAGGGTACATAGCAAACTTCTTGTGCTAGTATACCAGCCTGCATCACATATAGGGCTGGTGTAGAGGCTGGAAATCTCCAAAACAGTCTTTTTAAGGATTAATTTAGCTCTCTATAGGCAGTAAGGGGTTAGCTCCAATTAGTATATGCCAAAACATTGTATACTCGTCAGCGTTTGTGTCTGACCATTCCAGTTGCCGGGATTAAACCACTCTAATCTGTAATCTCAGTGTGCAGCTAAAAACCAACTCTTGTCTGCATTCATTTACCATCTTAGTGTGGCAGGAGTGGCTTGTAGCTCCAAGTAGTAAAGGCCAAAACACTGTATACGCGTCAGCGTTTGTGTCTGACTGTTCCAGCTGCTGGGATTAAACCGCTCTAATCTGTAATCCCAGTGCGCAGCTAAAAACCAACTCTTGTCTAAATTCATTTACCATCTTAATGTGGCAGGAGTGGCTTGTAGTTCCAAGTAGTATACGCCAAAACACTGTATACGCGTCACTGTTTGTGTCTGACCGTTCCAGCTGCTGGGATTAAACCGCTCTAATCTGTAATCTCAGAGTGCAGCTAAAAAACAACTCTTGTCTGAATTCATTTACCATTTTAGTGCGGCAGGAGTGGCTTGTACCTCCAAGTAGTATAAGCCAAAACATTGTATACACGTCAGTGTTTGTGTCTGACCGTTCCAGCTGCCAGGATTAAACTGTTCTAATCTGTAATCTCAGTGTGCAGCTAAAAACCATCTTTTGGACACCTTCATTTAGCTGTATACAGTCAGCACAACATTAAAAATGTGCAAGGCCGGTGGCAACGGACAAGGAACTAGACGTGATGGTGGTGCAGGCAGAGGCTGAGGCCGTGTGCAAGCTCGAATTGCACCACGACAAACGCCCACATTATCTCGTTTGACCTTCCTGTCTCAATTTCTAGGGGACCGCAGCAGTACATCACTATTAAACCAAGACCAGTGTCAACAGGTTATTAGTTGGATAGCGGATAATGCTTTCAGTCAGTTTGGCACCACCACAAATACCGTCTTCCACACAGTCAAGTGTCAGTAGCCGTGAGACTGGACCGCACATTCCACACCCTGATCTTCCTTCCTCCCACCATGCCGAGTGCCCGGCCCCGGACATAACTAATCCCACACTTGATCTATAAAAATGAGAATGCGCATAGGGTCTTATCCCACTTAAGAGACAGGATACGTATACACTTGGACACTCTGAAGAGCTGTTCACTTATCCATTCTTAGATTCTGGCCACTCGCCAGCTCCAGTTGAAGTGGGTCATGAGGAGATGGTATGTACCAATGCACAAATATTTGAGCAGCCACGGTCTCACGAAGGCAACGGTGGGAACATGTCTCAACAAGAGGTGGACGATGATGAGACACAATTGCCAGAAAGTCAGGAGGAGGACCAGGGTGCGGAAGTGGAAGACGACGTGGTGGATGATCCAGTAACTGACCGAACCTGGCAGGAGGACATGCAGAGCGAGGACAGCAGTGCACATGGGAAGTTAGGCATAGCATTACAACAGGCCGGAAGAAGCAGGGTGGTGGCCACAGGCAGAAGGCAGGGAACCGTTCCCCGGAACAACAATACGACAGAAGTTGCCAGTACAACTGTTAGGTCTTCCCGAGTCTGGCTGTTTTTAAGGTGTCTAGAGATAATTCGAAAAAGGCCATTTGCAACACCTGCCATGCCAGCATCAGCAGGGGTAGCAAAACTAGCAGCCTGACCACCAGCATGATCAGGCACATGTAAGCAAAGCACCCGACTTTGTGGCATGTACACCAGAGTCCAGGAGCAGTGTCTGCGGGTGACACCGCTGCGTCTTCCACTGCTGTGCATGCAAGACAATCCCCTGCCCATACTGCATGCGAAGATGCCTCCTGTCCTTCACCTGTAGTTGCACAAGCAGAAATAGCACCATCATCAACCACGTGCTTGTCCCAGCGCAGCGTTCAGTTATCCATACACCAATCTTTGGAACGCAGGCGCAAATACGCTGCCAATGCCCCACTTGCCACAGTTCTAAAGGCACACATTTCGCGACTGCTTGCGCTGGAAATGTTGCCTTTTAGGCTAGTGGAGGCTGAAGCATTCCGTGACCTGTGCCGTCCCCACATTACATAAGCACATATCACAAAACATCAGATGTGCCCTTAACAACGTAGTTTCAGGAAAATTCCACCTAACCACGGACACGTGGACAAGTGCTTGTGGGCAGGGCCGGTACATCTCGCTGACGGCACACTGGGTTAATATTCTGGAAGCCGGGACCCCGTCTGAGCTTGGTATGGAACACGTCCTTCCGACACCAAGGATTGCAGGAACTAACTTAGTCAGAATTTCACCCACAGTGTACAGCTCCGGAACGTCATGCTCCTCAGCCTCCTCCTCCTCCTCTTCCTCCACTTCACCCTCCACACCAGTCCCAAGCTGGAAGCACTGCAGTACTGCCTCGGCTAAGCAGCAAGAGGCTGTGCTGAAGCTAATATGCTTGTGTGACAAACCCCTCAATGCTGAAGAGTTGTGGACAGCTCTGAAACAGCAGGCAGATCACTGGCTCACACCGCTGAACCTACAGCGTGTGTGACAATGGCCGGAACCTGGTGACGGCTCTGAGGCAAGGCGAGCTGACACATGTTCCATACGTGGCCCATGTGCTCAACCTCGTGGTTCAGCGGTTTCTTAAATTCTACCCGGAGCTGTCAGATCTGCTCGTCAAAGTACGCCGCCTGTGTGCCCATTTCAGAAAGTCACCTACTGCTTCTGCCGCCCTTGCCGGCTTTCAGCAGCATTTGTAGCTTCCGGCTCACAGACTGGTGTGTGATGTCCCCACACGTTGGAATTCCACACTGCACATGTTGGTCAGGATTTGTGAGCAGAAGTGGGCAGTTATTGAGTATCAGCATCAACTAGATACAAAAACTACTGGAAAAAGCAGCATCAAAAAACTTACCATCAATGCCATAGACAAAAACCAATACTGCACTTGCAGGACGCAGTCAGACCACACTTGTGTAGCAAGCCCAGATGCAGGCTAATAAATCACCTCAACCAAGGTATGGGAGGCGACTTGCCATGCACACTAAGGGCCTGCATAGGGAACCATTCACACTGATACATATGGCTCAGAATGTCTGAAAGCTACCCAAAAGCTCTGCTGCCTGAGCCATGGGCTGCACAGTACAATGTTTCTGCACCACTAGATGAATGGCGCCCACTAGGGGCCCAACTGCACCCTGAAATTAATAAAAAAGTGCAGAATGTTTTCTGTATGATGAACAAAAAACCTTTATAGATGGGATATTGGTTCATGTGTTGGCCAAGACACTTAAGCTGATGATCCACGACACGGATTCCCATGCTCATCAGTCCTATCAAAAATATACAAAAACTACTAGAAAAATCAGCATCAAAAAACTTACCATCAATGCCATAGACAAAAACCAATACTGCACTTGCAGGACACAGTCAGACCACACTTGTGTAGCAAGCCCAGATGCAGGCGGCATTCATCTAGTGGTGCAGAAACATTGTACTGTGCAGCCCATGGCTCAGGCAGCAGAGCTTTTGGGTAGCTTTCAGACATTCTGCGCCATATGTATCAGTGTGAATGGTGCCCCATGCAGTCCCTTAGTGTGCATGGAAAGTCACCTCCCATACCTTGGTTGAGCTGATTTATTAACCTGCATCTGGGCTTGCTACACAAGTGTGGTCTGACTGCGTCTTGCAAGTGCAGTATTGGTTTTTGTCTTTGGCATTGATGGTAAGTTTTTTGATGCTGCTTTTTCTAGTGTTTTTGTATATTTTTGATAAGACTGATGAGCATGGATATCCGTGTCGTGGATCATCAGCTTAAGTGTCTTGGCCAACACATGAACCAATATCCCATCTATAAAGGTTTTTTGTTCATCATACAGAAAACTTTTCTGCACTTTTTTATTCCTTTCAGGGTACAGTTGGGCCCCTAGGGGGCGCCATTCATCTAGTGGTGCAGAAACATTGTACTGTGCAGCCCATGGCTCAGGCAGCAGAGCTTTTGGGTAGCTTTCAGACATTTTGCGCCATATGTATCAGTGTGAATGGTGCCCTATGCAGGCCCTTAGTGTGCATGGCAAATCGCCTCCCATACCTTGGTTGAGGTGATTTATTAGCCTGCATCTGGGCTTGCTACACAAGTGTGGTCTGACTGCGTCCTGCAAATGCAGTATTGGTTTTTGTCTATGGCATTGATGGTAAGTCAGCATCAACTAGGCCGTCGGTATACGGTTCAAACTCCACACATAAGACCTCAGGAGTGGACATGGATTTCCGACATATGTACCGTCCTCCAAAACTTTGAGGACTCCACCAAGATGGTGAGCGGCGATGACACCATCATTAGCGTCACCATCCCACTTCTCTGTCTTCTAAAACACTCTCTGCTCAAAATCAAAGATGATGCATTGCAGGCTGAGCATGATGAGTTGGAGCAAGAAACCATACTGGGTGGTTACACACAGCCCAGCCTCATCTCATCCCAACCTGCATTGGAGGACTATGACGAGGAGGAGGAGGATGAAGAAATAGAGCTACTTTCATGCGGAATTGTCGGTAATACATGCACAACCGTCATACCGTCAGTTCAGCGTAGATGGCCAGAGGACAGACGAGAGGAGGAGGAGGAGAAGGAGGAGGATGATGAGGCCAGCATGGCCAGTCATGCTGTTGGTGAGGACCCTGAAGTCTTGCCTGTTAACAGTCTGGCGCACATGTCTGACTTTATGTTAAGCTGCCTGTCTCGTGACCCTCGCCTTATCAACAACTTGGCTGACACTCATTACTGGTTGGTGACACTTTTAGACCCACGCTACAAGGAGAACTTTATTTCTCTTATTCCTGAGGCAGAGAGGTCTACAAAAATGCTGCAGTACCAGAAGGCCATAGGCGCGGAATTAGTCCAAAAATTCCCTTCTGAAAACGCTAGCGGCAGAGGTCACAATTCGGTGGACAACCAAGGCGTCCGGCCGAGAGAGGCACAAGTCCAATCCAGCAGAGGTAGGGGAACACTCTCAAAGATCTGGGACAGTTTTCTCAGCCCCTCCCGTAGCACAGGCCCTGAGGTGCGGGGTAGTGTCACAAGGACTGCAAAGTTTGCGAAGATGCTGAGGGAGTACCTTGCCGATCGTACAAAAGTGCTCCTAGATTCCTCTGTGCCTTATAATTATTGGGTATCCAAGCTGGACACGTGGCAGGAGTTGGCTCTCTACACCTTGGAAGTCCTGGCCTTCCCTGCCGCTAGCGTTTTGTCAGAGCATGTTTTTAGTGCCGCAGGTGGAATTATTACTGATAAACGCACCCGCCTGTCAACTGAAAATGCTGACAGGCTGACTCTGATCAAGCTGAACAAGGGTTTGATTGGGCCTGACTTCACCACACCAACACCAAATGATAGCGGAATTTAAATTTTGTGCCGGTAAATTGCCATGCACCTCCGCACACCCACACATGAGTACACACTTCATGACTTTGGCTACTTGCTGTACTGCTCCTCCTTCTCCTCATCCGCCACCATCATATGATCAGTGCGACCGTGGTTGATGATGCCAGGAAAACATAATTTATTTACATCATACTTATGATGATGATCCTAACCGTTCAAAAGTTAGGCATTAGTTTCATGTATACCCCCAGAGGTAAATGTTTTAGTCCATGCTTACAGAATGGGCATTACAAGTACAGGAGACCCACTCCTTTGTAATGGGAACAATATTTAGAGGCTCTCCTCCATGTTTCTTTCCAGGGGCATTGGGGTGCCTCCTAATTTTTGTCTGCCCTGCCAAATTGCAATACTACAAAAGACCATATTCCTTAAAATGGGCACAATAGTTAAAGAGACCCTCATGCATGTCTCCATCCAGGGGCATTGGGGTGCCTCCCAATTTTTGGCTGCCCTGCCTAGGGCAATACTACGAAAGACAAACTTCCTTAAAATGGGCACATTAGAGGCCCTCATGCACGTGATGAGCCCAGGGCAAGGGATACTCGGACACCGGGACTGATGGCAGCTTGGGTGAGGGATCACGGGTGGTCGGGATCCCGGTTCCGTGCCCTGGTTATCATTTAAGTAGAAGTTGGGGGAGAAGGGAGTATTTACAGGGGATCGTGACGCCACCTGTAGTTCTCGGTAATATGGTACCGGCACTGTAAGCCGGCCGCTGAGGTGATGGTGGGTGCAGCAGAGTGTGGAGCAGCTCCCTACAGGTGGACTTATTACCTCAGGGCAGCGGTGAAGGAAGATGGTGAGGGAGGGCAGTTGTAGGTGCTGGTGTTGTAGTTCTTACCCCTCTGCGGAGCAGCTGCTGGTGCTGAGCCTTCCGGGCACCGCAATAAGGATGACAGAGTCCAATTCAACTTTACTCCACTTTAATTTGTATCGGCAGATGTTGATGGTATACGGTACAGTCTGGTTTACCGGGGGTCTGTCTCCAGTTCCAGGTATCCCGTTATGGAGTCTCTAGATGTTCTTCCTTCTATGGCTTTCTGGGTTAAACTTATTCTTCTTAACTTCTACCACCTTTGCAGAGTTCTCCCGCCCGTCCCTTGATCTCCTACGGTGGAGCACGGGTGTCCTTTGCCGGTTCAGTCAGGGCTTCTACTAACCCCCGCCACTGGTACTTGGGCCGTTACTCCTGTGATCTTGGATCTAATGTGGTCCTGAGGGGTGAGGTACCTTGTGGTGCTGTCAGCTACCCCTTTAGTGATGGGCCTGCAGCTCGTCGGTCTGCAGCCAGAGATGAATGTCTGACTGCTACGGCTACCCGCACTGCTGATGCTTCCCCAACGCGACCAGCCAGCTACAACCAGTCCTGGCCTGTTGCCCTCTGTCCTGGTTCCCCCCGTGAAGGCAGAGTTGCTGTCAGGCTAGTCCTCTCTGACTGCCTTCCCAGCACTAACTGTCTAAACTGAAACTTTCCCTCCCACTACTCTAAACTAGCCTCCACCCCCACCCTTTTGGGACCTACTAAATTACCGGCCCCCCCTATTCTAAGTGGTGTGGTCCTAGGTGGGTGTAAAAACAGACTCCATAAGGTGAACCTTGAACTGGCAACTTTACAGGGTTAACACATTATTACTAAAGTGCAATACTACCTTGTGGAGCCTAGTTACAGGGGCGCCACACACGTCTCTATCCAGGGGCATCAGAGTGCCACACAATTTTTTGCTGCCCTGCCAAAGGGCAATACTACAAAAGACAAACCTTCTTAAAATGGGCACAATATTTAAAGAGGCCTTCATGCACGTCTCCATCCAGGAGCATTGGGGTGCCTCCCAATTTTTGGCTGCCCTGCCAAAGGGCAATACTTCAAAAGACCCACTTCCTTAAAATGGGCACATTATTTAAAGAGGCCTTCATGTACGTCTCTTCCCAGGGGCATGGCAGTGCCACACAATTTAAAAAAAAAAAAATCTTTTGTGTAATCCAAAAAACTAACATACACCAACTCTGTCTCACAAGTGGGTATGAGCCCTTAATATTTTCTCCAGAAAAATCCATTTTGGTTTCATTTTGTAACATTTTCTTGACAGTCTGTAAAAGTGGCGTAATAGTCTGACAACATTGTTTACAGCAGTGACCTTGGGACTGAAATGCTTACAGGGGTCTTCCCCGTGCTGTTCCTATGTCATTTGAGCACTGTTCTTATACTTTTGTGACATTTTTAGGGTTTATCCATGCTGCCGGGGGTCATGCCAGAAAAATATCCAGGTCTCCCATAAGATAACATTGGGCTCGGTGCTCGGGCCGAGTACACGCGTATCTTGGGATGCTCGGCCCGAGCATCGAGCACCCGTATTCATTACGTATTTTGAGTAGTAGACCCATTATTATCGACTTTATATTGAATTATTAGCTTTCATTGTACACTGTGTGCACAATTTATAGGCAAGTGAGTATTTTGACCATATTATTTTTATACAGGTTTTACATCTATAAGCTGTATAAACTTAAATGCTTATTGGTTGATACTGTATGTATTTGTAATGAAAGCAGGTGTGGTCTAAAGATATAAACATTATTTATCAATGTGTGCAGAATTATTTGGCTGCTTGTTTTCCTCATACTAATTGGACCAAAAAAGGGATTTAATGGATTCTAAAATAGTAAAGTCTCACAGATGGATACAGTACTCTTGAAACTAATAAGCTATGAAAGTGTGATCACAGATGCATCAAATGTTTCTTTGCAAGTAGTCTACAGGGTAACAACAAATATGTTAAGAAATAGAGGCACGCGTAAATAGAAGCATACATTAACTGCCAAAAATATGAAAAAAATAGAATGTGAAGTAACCAGGACCCCATTATTCTCCACTGCAGTCATATTCCAGAACTGCAACCTCCCTGGCATGTCCATAAGTACAAGGTATTCAGTGCTCAGAGATATGGCCAAGGTAAGAAAGTCTGAAATCCGACCACCAGTGAGAAGGACATAAGTTGAATCGTCTGAGCCAAGAAATACCTGAACACAGATTTTTCCAAGGTTTTATGGACTGATGAGATGAGAGTGACTTTTGATGGACCAAATGGATGGGCCCATAGCTGAATGAGCAATGGGCACAGAACTCAACTTTCACTAAGATGAAGGTTGAGTACTGCTATGGGCTGATATCACTAAAGATGAGCTAGTTGGAACTTTTTGAGTTGAACATTAACTCAATAAAGTCCAAAATCTACTGCATATTTTTAACAGTGGTAAAGGAAAAAGTCTGCATCTTTGAAGAAAATGATTTTTATATAGGACAATGCATCGAAGTACTCCACTACTTGGTGTCATGGTTCAATTTGGGGATTTGTCTTCTTGCTCTGCAGTTGGTCCCCCTGTCTACCAAGCTATGGTCTTTTTCTTCTCAGTCCTAATGGTAATGCTTTCTACTACCTTTGTTTTTCCTTTCTTGTCTTTATCTTCTTAAGGTTGTTTTCTATTGTTCCTTTTTGATTTGCCCAATCACAGTCTGGATGGAGATATATATTCTCCCTTCACTACAGTTTCTTGCTGGCTACAGCTCTACGTGGATTAGTTTCTGAGAGTTTCAGCCCTTCAACTTGGAGATTTACTTTGGAGTAAACACCGTTTGAGTGAATGTTGTATGTTAGTGTTGTTTTCCTTTCAATACCTTACTCCTCTTTCTGTATTTGTGCTTGTTTCTGTTGATTTAACTTTAGTTTTGTGTTTGTGCTTGCACATCTTCCTCTCCTCTTGTATGCAGTGCGTGATGGCCTTCCCTCTGTTGCTTCAAGAGCCATGAAAAACCATTTTATGGCCTTCTAGGGAGCCAGGTCTGAAGAGGTACTTTCACTTGTGTTGCTAGGGCCTTTTTAGTTTATACAGGGACCAGTTTTGTACGGCTGCGCTGTCCTCTTTTTCACAACTTGTGTATGTTATATGTTCATAACACTTGGCTAGTTTGTAAAGAACTTAAAGATGAAAGAATAATGACATGGCCCCTTCCTCCCTTACTTAAATCATATTGAGAACTTATGGACCTTTCTTAAATGGGAGATTTGTGATAAAGGAAACCCTACACCTCACTAAACATTCTCTAGGAGGCTTTAGTTGCTTTCTTAGTAATTAACAGATTAAGGAACTGACTCTGTGGATGGAAGACGTATCGCTGCTATTGAAAAGAAGAATGGCTCTTTTGGTCACTTATACTTTGTTTGAAATGTCAGAAATGTATTATGTACATTTTGAGTTTGGATATTATTCTCACATTACCAGATGAAACTAAACAATTGAGATGTGAAAATGTACTCTTTTTATTTAGCTGCATAATAAATTTACATACTAACAGTCTAGTGGGAACACCTTGTGAAAGGTTTATAAATGATTTTAAACCAGAATTCTCTTATAAAGTATATTTGAAAGTTTATTAAAATTCCTTGCACTACAATATTATTAAATCAAAATTTAAATGTCTGTTACGCTTTAACCATAGCTAAACTCCCTGCAAAAAAGGCAGACAAAATTTTTACCATGTTTACCTCCTCCTCGTCTGGACCCAGAGGTCTTGTGATATCTGGTTGTAGGGAGGGAATATGAAAGGCTGGGCCCTAAAAAGCCTTGACAGCTATGCTGTGTGCAGAATAGACTGATTGTGTCTATGGAGCTAATAAACCAGTCTAAATGTCCTGTCACACACAAGGACACTCCAGCGATCCCGACAGCGATAATGACCTGGCCGGGATCACTGGAGCGTCGTTATCTGGTCGCTGGGGAGCTGTCAAACAGGCAGATCTCCCGAGCGATCAGGGACCTGGGAGCCACCTCCCACATCGCTGGAAGCGATGTTACCAGCATCCTCCCTGCTTAGCTCAGCCTGTAAGCAGGGAGGAAGCTGGTAACTTGATAAACAGCGGGTATCTAGGCAGTGCGCACTGCTTAGATACCCAGTGTTTATTATAGTTACCAGCTTCCTCCCTGCTTAGCTCAGCCTGTCAGCAGGAAGGAAGCTGGTAACTATGATAAACACCGGGTATCCAGGCAGCACGCGCTGCCTAGATACCCGGTGTTATCATGGTTATCAGCACTAAGCAGGGAGGACGCTGGTAACTATGATAAACACCGGGTATCTAAGCAGCACGCGCTGCCTAGATACTCGCTGTTTATCATAGTTACCAGCGTCCTCCCTGCTTAGCGCTGGTAACCATGATAAACATCGGGTATCTAGGCAGCGCGCGCTGCCTAGATACCTGGTGTTTACCATGGTTACCAGCCTGTGAGGTTGCTGATCGCTGGTCTCTCGCTGTCACACGCAGCGATGCATGCTGACCAGCGGGAGATCAATGACCAAAAATGGTCCTGAGCCCTTTGCAGCAATCAGCCACCTCACAGCAGGGGTGTGATCGCCGCTAGATGTCACACATAGCGACATCGCTGGAGAGATCATTGTAACGTCACAGTTACAACGATCTCGCTAACGATCTCGTTATGTGTGACTGGGGCTTAGGTTATAGGGGAAATCAGCAATAAAGCAACATCATCATGAATAGTACCAGACCTTAAGTACCACATTATTACATTACAGTACAACAGTATTTTATGCATCCAGATCTCCTAATCAACATATAATAAAAGAAAACAAAAATAGACCAAAGAAATATATTGTCCTTGGTGCACTTCTGACAATTACATTTATGTGTGGAGTCAGGATTGTTACAAGTGCAGTGCTTACTTCCACCACTCAATGGATCCACTTCAGTTGCTCTTGACACTGTTCCTTTTTGTCTTCCCAAAGAACATGGGGATGTGGATGGGTGTGCTGCTACATTGCATATTTATTTGAAATATATTAGATATCTAATTGAAAATATTGTAGAGAAAAATGCAGTAAGATTTCAATGGTTCAATGGTTGTCTGATTATGACAACCTCTTTCTCTACAGTGGCGACCAAAAGTTTTGCATTTTTCTTAAGTGTGATTACTTCTGTCTGGGTTGTTGGCATGCCATTTTCCTGGGCTTGGATTGAAAGTGCATGAAGTTGTCATCATGCAAGACCTTAATTTTAACAAAAATGCTTTTGAATATAGGAATGGCCATTTAACTAAAGAAAACTGACTGCCAAGCATTTGCATGTACTATTTATTGATCACAACATAGAGAGTAATTCATAGTTTACAATGCCATAACTTAGTATTATGTAGCATAACCTCTTGCTTCAATTACTGCACCACATCGACGGGGAATAGAAGCCACTAGGATATTCAAAACATCTTGAGAGATCTTGCTCCATTCCATTTGCAAATCTGCAAACAATTCATCTTTATTGCTATGGGTACAAGCACCAACTCATTGCCCTGACTCATCCCAAAGGTTTTCTATAGTGTTTAAATCAGGTCATTGGGTTGACTATTGCAACAGGTGAACAATTTTCTTTGCTAATCAATTTTTGGCTAATTGGATGTTGGTTTAGGATCATTGGCTTGCTGGAATTTCCAACCCTGGCCTACTTTAGTTTTACCACCTGGCAAATTCATTCTCCAGAATATCATTGTATGTGGTAGCATTCATATGTCCATCAATTCTTTGCAGAGGGCCTCTATGTTTTCCAGTTGGGTTGTGTATATATAATGCTTGACATTACTACCAAACAGATTGAACTTGGATCCATCTGACCACAAACACCTGTCTCTTTCCATTGGTTGTATTCTGCAAACTCAAGTTGGACCTTCCTGATTCTTAGCAGAAAAAAAAGCTTCTTCACTGGAACTTGTATATTCAACCCTACTGCTCTTAGCTGTTGCACCACAGTCTGGCGACTCACTGTGACCCATTATTCTTCGTTCGTATGTGCACTTTTATGGCCATTATATACTGACTTTTTCTTATTAATTCTTAATATTGTTATCAACTTGCTGGACATTTTCCATGGTTATCCATAAGTTTGGCAGCTGTTCTATAACCTTCTGTTTCTTTCTTCAATATATGTGACACTTGTCTCTGAGAACAGTTGAAGTCAATAGCTAACACCTTTTGGCTTGTTCCTGACTTCACTCTTAGAATAACAAGCTTCCTGACACCTTGTGATAAACAGCCTTTTCTTTGCCATGTTTTAAGCAAAAAACACAGACAAAAATAATATTTTAGGCAAAATTAGGATTCCCACCTGATGAAGACAGCAGACCACTGTTGAAATGCATCGTGGTAATCTAATCTAATCTAATTAAAAGAGGTGTATAAAACCTTTAACTTTCACCCCCCTGTGTTGTGGCCCCCAGCGCTCGGACAGTGACCACTTTTTCTTTCAATCTTGTGATAAATGGTCTCTTCTTTGCCATGTTTTAACCGAAAAACACAGACAAAAAAAATATTTTAGGCAAAATTATGATTCCCATGATAAAAATATGCAAAACATTTGGCCCAGCACATGTGTAAACCTAACACATAACGGAATAAACCAATGTCCAACACAATTTTCATCCTAGTATCTGGCAGCCATTTGCTTATGGTTTACTAAAATCCCCAGGAAAATGGCATCACAACAGCCAGAAAGAAGTAATCACACTTTAAATAAATGCTAAACTTTTGGTCACCCCTGCATGTACTCATGCCCCCACATATATTACATGGTTGGCTGATAATTTCCTAGTTTAGGTTAAATCTTTAATGAGTCATGGGTCAAAACCTCCCATAAACCAGAATAATGCTGATCTGCAGATAGTCAGGCCAGGTTTAATGTTATAAGGGTTGTCTTCATTAGGGTAGCCTTTTTACCATTTCATGACTGATGACATATATAAATAATCGCCCATGTCTCTACCTTTGATGCTCCATCTATCCAAGAACTTGAAAGTTGACTTAATCATCTTCAAGTACAGCTAACAGATGTGGTAAATCTTCAATCTACCCATGCCTATTAATCAGTTAGATGTTGCAGTCAATCTTTGACATTTTAATGCATGCTGACAGGAAGAATGGCACTAATCCTGCCCATTGGCACCCCCGTCATTTGACCCTCCATGCCTGTCATCACAATCCTACTGTGAATGTCAGCTGTGAGCTGACATTCACAATATATCATGATTTCTGCTGTATAGCACAGACTATTGGACAGTTTCAGCTTTAAGTTCCCTTAAGGAGACTATTAATTATTGTAAAAGAATTAAAAAAAGTAAAAAAAAAACACAAAGTTCAAATCATCCCCTTTTGCCCCATTAAAAAAATAATTAAAATTATATGTATATTGTAGTGATTTGCTTACTGTGTGTAAGTAATGGGGGGCACTCAAGGGGTAGTGGGATTGAGGCAGAGAGGTACGTTTCGTTAAAATAAGTTCTTTCAGTTTATTACACTTCATAAATCACATAACGTAAACATTCCATTGTAAATATGTACATTAGTGGAACATTTGTGACATACAGCCTGTCCCAATGGCAGATACATCCACCTGGCTTTCTTACATCCCTTTTGGACACATGGTTACCTTCCAGGAGCTATTCCCTGCTCAATTCACTGAGTCCTGCCAGTCTATCATTCAGGAAACTGCTCATCTAGGATCACCAACTCCTGTCAGTTCCAGATCAACCAGCAGAACTATGGATTCCTCAATACCCCTCTAGTCTCCTCATCACGTACCTTCCAGGACACTGATGATTTTCACACATTCTCTCCCAGGTGAATTTCAGCACAATGGTCATTCCAAGCAGTGAGAGCAAGTCCTCACTGGTTGTGCCATATCTCCTAACTTCATGTCTTCGAGGGCACCAGCTGGTTCCAATCAAGAGAAGTCCCATGGTCGCTAGACCTCCTGCCTTCCAAGGAGCCACCTGATCCTAAGCAATACTGCCAGAGCTATCTAGGCTCTGCACACATGGATTCTCCATCATGTGCTTCAGACAACATGGCTGCTGCTAACCAGAGGAACATGTGACCAAACAGGAAGGCAGACAATATCCTACTGTTCCTCATGAGACACACGTTAATCAAATTCCAGGTTATTCAAATACACCATGTATTTTTGCTAGGCTGCAAACCCAACACTTGCAATGCATTAAACTTTATGGCACTACAAGTTCCTGAACTTCATGGACCGCAAACAGGCAAAGTTTTGAGTGTGCAAAAATAAATTTGGGGACCTCTAATCCACAGGCAAACTGTTGCTGTAAATAATTTTGTTTTGCCGATGCCCCTAGCAACTGAGCTTGTAAAACTTGTGCCCGCTTCAAGCCAGCAAATGTAGTGATTTGCTCACTGAGTCTAATGGGGGACAACCAAAAGGTAGCAGGATTGAGGCAGACAGGCACACTTTTCATTAAAATAAGACCATTAGATTTATTACACATCATAAACCGCATAACGAAAACGATCCATTTCAAATATGTACATCGACAGACCTTTTGTGATTCAACTGTCTCATGGCAGATATGCCTGTCTGCTTTATATACATCCCTTTTGGACATATTGTTACCTTCCAGGAGCTATTCCCAGCTTCAATCACTGACTCCTGGCAGTCCATCATTCAGGAAACTGCCTATCTAGGATCACCAACTCCTGTCAGTTCCATGTCCACCAGCAGAAGTGTAGCTTCATAAATACCCCTGTGGTCTCCTTATCATGTACCTTCAATAATGCCGACATTCCAACCCAGATGCATTCCAAGACAATGGTCATTCCAAGCAGTGAGAGGGAGCCCTCACAGGTTCTGCTATATCTCTAGACTTTATGCCTTCCAAAGGGCATCAACTGATCTCAAGCAAGAGAGGCCCCAAGGTCCCAATACTTCTTGCCTTTAAAAGGAACCATCTGCTCCTAAGCAGTACTGCTAGAGCCGTGCCAGGCACTGCACACGTGGGTTTTCTACCATAATCTTCTGGCAACATGGCTGCTACCAACCCAGAGGAAAATGTGACCAAAAATGAAGTCAGATTATATTCCATCTATTCCACATAAAACACACCCATGGAGGTTTCAGGTTAGCCAGAAACACCCATGCCTTTCCGCTAAACTGCAAACCCACCAATTGCAATTCATTATCCCCTATGGCACCACAGGACCCACAGTAAACTATGTGGGCTTACATCACAAAGCACAACCTGTCTCTGTGATATATACCTACTTTTTGCAATGCAGCAAGTCGCTATATTACAATATATATAACATATTTTCTATCACCAGGTTCAGAAATCTCTAATGTATCAAAATGATAATAATAAAATAAATTAGTCTGATTTGCAAACGGAGTAACAATAAAAAAAAAACTAAACACCAGAATTAAGTTTTGGTAGGGTACCATTACACGACGCAATATTGCATGCAATTTCACTGGCAATTTGCTGGTTGCAGTGAAATCATGGACACATTGTTCCATTTTACGGCAACAAAAAAAGCAATGTTTCCATGATTTCTCTGCAACCAGCAAATTGCCAGTGAAATTGCTTGCATATTCGTCGTGTAACGTACCTTAGTCACACAACTTTGCAATAAAAGGCGACCAAAACATTGAATCTACTCCAATATGGTATGGTTAAAACATCAGCTCAGGTGCGAAAACTAAGCCCTCACACAGCCCCATTATGGGTCTTAAAAAATGGGAACAAAAGCAAAATTACACTGGGGAACAATTTGAAAAACATTTTCTGTTGAGTTAGGTTTTTGAGCTGATTTATACTAAAATTGGCATGCTGATTCCAAAAATGTAGTCAGTTTTTTTCTAGCACGTCAAGTTTTTCCTCCACAACTTACCTGCCAGAGAAGCACAATTGCACTGATATCTGTAATAAGACTTGTTATCTGATTACAATTCGACTCATATAGAGCTACGTGGCAACTTGTAAGAGTAGTCACAACTGAGACAGTGTGGTGAGAGGTGTGTGCAGCTCCCAATACGTCATAATTATCAATATCTTGAAAAAAAACACTTTTTAGGTACAGTAGTTTACATATTTAGAAGACAAAAATCCTACAGTTCAAAAACTTAACGTGATAGAGAAAAACTGAGATCATTTCTGGATTCAGCATCCAAAAATTAATTAAGAACAGTTGTCTGACCAAACTCCTAAAAAATTGTGTTCCCCAGTGTTATTTTTGACAAATTTCTGGATTCATTTTCACCACTTAAATAAAAAAAACTATACATGTTTGGTATCTGCATACTCGTTATAACCTGGGGACACATATTGCCAGGTCAGTCTTACCACATATTGAACATGGTAAGGATAAAATCCAAAAAAACCATTGTGGCATTGCACTTTTTTATTTGCATTTTCACCACACTTGTAATACTTCTTCCATTTTCCAGCATGCTATGTGCCAGAATAAATGGTTTACATCAAAAGTACGACTCTCATACAAGCCCTCGTATGTTCATATTGACAGAAAAATAAAAGAAGTTATGGACCTTGGAAAGGGAAAAGAAAAACACAAAAAGAAAAAAATGAAAATCGCCCAACGGTGGAATGGTTAAAAATAGTAAATTTGCAAGACCAAACAAAGACATTTTGCATTCTTCTTGTTTAAAATTAACAAACATGAAAAGTCTCCAAGTGCATACTATGTATAAAGATAACATAGGTAGATAATACATTGAGTAATAAATTAAAAGTTGGCCTGCAGTCAGCATCTAATGTGAGATACAAATCTGTTTTGACCATTACCCAATATATTACCATCTGGAAAATGTAAGGGCAAAGGTTGTGTTCCTAATAAAGCTAAACACTATGATTCATAAGAACCTGATTTTGACCTGTATTCTAGCAGAATCCTGCTGCTTCAAAGTAGAAAGTAAAGTCTGCTCCAGTGATTTACTTGTGTTTCTTATTTATGACTTGAGTGAATTGCTGAAAATACTTGTTCAGTTGAAGTCTGCTGTGGTGGTTGTTTGCTTCATTTGCTGTTGGAGTTTAATGAACTGCTAGCTTGATCAGATAATGAAAAACATGTTTTACAATTTGATGAGGTGGGACAACTCTGTTTAGCACCCAAACTT
>JARQOC010000004.1:395819857-395887876 GCA_033576535.1 Allobates femoralis | reverse complement strand
CATGTTGTTTGCACACAGGCGGCCCCAGGTATGTGAAAGTGTAGATTTCTATAGTTGTGCGTTCTAGGGTTAATTTTCACATTCATAATATGCAAACAGTGATCATTTTAAAATAGACACTTAGCACACACAGACTAAACAAGTCTAAAACACACGCATATATAAATATACACAGTATATCAGTCCTACAAGGATCAGCAGACTCCATTAAAATGAGGTACAAGACAATGGGCAAAATCAATTTAGAAAACGTCCATTAAGGGCCTAGTCCGTTAAAGGCTTTGAGGTGTAGCCCAAAGGGTACTGTCCGACTAAACCAGCAGAGGAAAGAACAACTGGCGCTCAACTTGGCAAGGGAAAAATAAAATTAACAAATAAACAGGCATTGCTTTTCTGAGATGTCCAAACAGTCCTTATTTGACCAACAGGGCAACTCCAGGACGAGTGAATGGACCGAACAGTAGGCCGTTTTTAGGGCAGTTCTCTTTAAACTAAGTAAATAGACTGGAGCAGCTTTTTGAATGCTGCCTAGGATGAAAGCACCATTCCACAAAGTACTCTACTGCTGGATAGTCTGGGGGGTCATAGGGGCTACTCCTCCAGGGCATTCTCCACCACCTACCCCCAAGCAATCCTTCAGGGGCCCCCACTGGAGAACAGAATGGAGAATTAGGGATGTCTACTCCCTCTAGGGGACCTTGTAGGAACTCAGACAACCCTGACAGGCTCTTCAGGATCTATGTCCACTGTGGGTTTCTCTGCACTTGCTGGCTAAAAAGATCAGGCCTAGTCAGCGGTCAACACTCCATTCTCTCCAAGTCAGCCTCCTGCTGCCAGTCTTGGAATTCGTCCACAGTAGTGACACAGCTTATGCATATCACAGACTGGACTTCACCTATATGAAGGTAACCACTTACCCAACATACAGGGTGCAGAGTAGTGAAGGCAGATGGTCATGCAGCAGGATGGACTAGTTTACGTAGCATCTTTTACAAGTCCTGTCTTTTGCTAGGAACTCAAACCCCCTCTTCTGGAAGAATGTTGCCACCCAGCACTGGGTGCATTGCTCATCAAAGGCATTAACATTAGGCCATTGCTATTACTCTCAGGCGATGGCATCCACAAGCCTACTTTCTTCCAGAAATGAGATTAGCCAGCATGGTTCATGCCTACTAGGGTACTTGTTGGGAGGAAGTAGGAGTCCCCACGTGGCATTTGCAAAGTCAAGCGCTTGGTGGGGGTGCTACATGAGGCAGGGAAACTACTATCTCCTCCTCGTCCTCCTCTCCTCTTCCTCCTCCTGGATTTGCTGATCCACAGGCTGCAGCACCGGCTGTAAGGTTTAATAAGGCTGAAGTATCCTGCATCCTGACTATCCTGAAGTATCCTGACTCTGACATGTGCTGTTCCCAGCTGGCATATGGAACAGCTCACCTCCTCCTGACTCTGGATTGTGTACAAGTGGGACCTTTTCAGGCATGTGGGAATCCACAAGATTCTGACCTCAAAGCATATCAGGTTAAATGTGAGTAATGTAAACATACTCCATCTCAAATATGTAGACATCTCCTCTGCGTGCTGCTACGGTTCTGGTAAAGCACCCTCAGCCCCTGGAGTGGTGAGGAAGATCTTGAGGTGGATTAATTGCGTTCCAAACTGTGGACTGCAGTTGCACAATAGCACAGTATAGCTGATTTGTACAGTAATTCCAAGATGGCACCAGGCCCCTGTGGTGAAGCATCCTTCCTTTCTTAGGGACCACCTCTTCCATCACAAGGACCCAATCACTTACAAGATATTATTGTTTGCCCAATCTTTTTACCTAGCTCCACATTAGCCGCTCATGGGCTAGGCTGCAGAAGGCACCTGACTTACAAATCCCATTCCCCATGCCACAGGTAACACAAGGGATTGTGGTTGAGAGGAATGACTATTGAAGCCTGACATATTTGGAGAAGAAATAAGAAAGAGAAAATAGTTTTTTCAGCTTACCACCAATTCATCTGTAATGTTGAATAAGGCTAGTTAGCAATGCACGAACAGATCCAAGAAAAATGCTATAATGACTTGTGCACATTCCAAAAATCTGTATTCTAAACATATCAAATTAAATGAAATAAAGGGATTGCACGTTTTCAAAAAGCACTTCAATATTAAGGTGTTTCATGACTGTGAACAGACCTATACAACCAGTTATGTTAAACAATACTGGACATATGCTACATTTATCTGAATTACTAGCAGATTAAAGGTAGCTTTACACACTGCTGACCCTTTGCAATAATAAATACTTGCTCTGTAAACAAAAAAAATAAAAAATATTTAATTAAAGGTTCTCTTGAAGGGATGTTTAAAGGAGATTTTAAGGTTTTGGGATTTCACAGATGCTGCCACATCTGGCACTGTTCCAAAAATCACAGCCTGATGGTTGTCCACAACACTTGTAAAACTAAAGAAAGCTTAAAAATCTTTCTTTTAAAGCTCCATTACATTCTACAGGATGAAAGAAACTGGTAGACCTGATGGCTGTGAACAACACCTAACCTTAGGTTAGGGGTATTTCATCCACCAGGACTTCCAGCGAGCGTTTTGGCCACAAACCTTCAAGGAACGTTTTAGGGCCATTTTAAAATTTCTAACTTATTTCCAGAGCAAAGCCACGTTTGCCGATGTTTTGGTGCACTAATGGCGAAACTATGGCATGAGTACCAGAGAGGGCGCTTAGAGCGCTTTCTGCTGACAGGCGGCCTCGCGTCTGCGTTTCCATTTTGATCTGCTAGCGCAGTTCTCCAAGAAAGATGTTGCAATTACACGTTTTGACATGCACATGTTTATTTACTTCATCTGTAATGGAAACAACACAAAAAATCTGAGAAAAAGAAGTAAATTGAACATATCTTCATACAAAACTCTAAATTGTTGGACAAAATTGTTGTCACCTTCAACTTAACATTTGCTTACACAACCTTGGGAACAAATAACTACAATCAATGTTGGAATGTTTGTCAACTCTCATTTGCTAATTGCTCGAGGTCTCTCATATTTGATGGGCGCCTTCTCCCAACAGCAAATATTAAAGGGAACCAACCACCTAAAAATACCTATCTAACCTATAAATATCTGTCTCTGGAGCCTAAAATTACTATTCTAACCATCCCTTACTGACTAAATCTACCTAACTAGATGCACAATAAATCACTTTTTATACTTACCAAATCCTTGTCTGATGGGCGTTCCTCCAGGGTCTTTGACGGACGATAGGTAGGGTCTCCTCGCCGCGCTCGCACTTGCCTTGCTGCTGTCCATCTTCTTTCCAGGGGCGGCATCTTCTTCCAGGAGGATTCAAATACCCGCCCATCGCGTCCTCGCAATGGGCGGGTTACGTGCTGCAGGCCCTGCGTCACTAGTAATTTTAGGCTCCAGGGACAGATATTTATAGGTTAGATAGGTGTTTTTAGGTGGTTGGTTCCCCGTTAAGATCTCTCCATAGATGTTCAAGGGAATTTAGATCTATACTAATTGCTATCCACTCCAGAATTCTCTAGTGCTTTGTCCCATTTGAGGTCATTGTCCTGTTGGAAAAACCATGTCATACGATTTAAATCCAGTCTGACACTAGGCACCACATTGCAACCCAACATCCTTTGGCAATCTTCACATTTTATCATGGCTTGCACACAGTCATTGCACCCAGTGCCTGAGGCAGCAAAACAACCCCAAAACATCTCTGAAATTCCTATTTGACTGTAGCACTGAGCTTTTTCTTTATAATCCTCTTTTAGTTTTTGTTAAACAGTAGAATGATATGCTTTACCAAAATACTCTCTCCTGACCTCATTTGTCCACAAGATGCTTTTCCAGAAAGATTTTGGCGTACTAATGTGCATTATGGCACACTGTAGTCTTGCTTTTTAATATCTGTTTAGTAGGGAATCCGCCATAGTATTTCTCTCATTGAAGTGTTGATGGATGTGTTTGCGCCAACATTGATGTCCTGACTTGCAGGACACTGAATGTCTTTGAACGCAATTGAGGCTGTTTATGCACCACCTGGACTACCTGCATTATTAGTTTTCATAATCTGCTGTTGACATCCAAGGAAATATTTATAGTGTCCATGGGTTTCTTAAAAGTCTGATTAAAGGTTGTCCTCAGTGGACAAGGAAATTTCAAGATCTCTGGAGATTGACTTGTAATGAATAGATTGTTGATATTTTTCCACAATTTTGGTTCTCAATAACCCAGACAGTTTTCTTCTCCTCTTTCTGTTCTCCATGCTCAGCGTGGTACAGAGACACACAATCTGAATATTGAGTCAATTTAACTTTTTTATCTGGTTCAGGTGTGATTTTCATATTACCCACAGTTGTTACTTGGCATAGGGAAGATTAAACAAGAAATACAAGCTTGAAACAAAGTTATGTACCCACAATTTTGGAAAAGTGCAATTTTTAGGGTTTTGTGTCAAATGATTTCCAATTTCCTTTTTTTCCCCGTTTTTTCATGTTGTTCCAATAAGCACTAAGGTAATAAACGTGTGTGTGACAAAACTGTGTAATTGCAATAATTTTCTGTAAGAAATACTTAATTTTCTAAAACAATTTAAAAGGTGTCAACACCTTTCGACCATGACTGTATTACAGTGTATTGACATTGAAAATAAATGGAATCTTGAATTTTACAAAAGGGGAGATACCAATGAGTTATATTTTCTGTTGCTAAACGTAGAATGTAATGTACATTTGTTGAAGGAACAGTGACTGATTTTATGTAGATGCAAATCTTGTAGCTTAACATGAGAAGAAAAAAATTGGTATAGAGAGTGAAAATTGTGTTATTTTAATTTCAAGATGTAAAAATATTTGCCTGTAAATTAATACACTTCTTCAATCTTTTTCTGTTAATATAAATGATTAAAATTCAATGACTAATTGAATCACTCTGCAGTGAACAATATTATCAGCTGATCTTCTTATAGTTTTACATTAAAGCTGTAATATTATATTTTACCTTTAACCTGTCGCTTCACTGGCTGGCAATAAATATATCTCAACTACTTCCTGCTGCTGTTTTTATGAAGGGAAATCACATTAGTATAATATTACTAAATAGGAAAATGTAACACTAGGTCTTTTATCCAGTCAGTTATGAAATACAGTTGTACAGGTTAGTGAAAAAGATAAAGTTTTGAGCAATGTTCTCCAGGGAAATGTTTAACTCTATTGTAAGTTATACCTTTCTCACTACTTCACCTCCAGGAAATTGTTGAAGCTAAAATAAAACTTCATTCAAAACATATATTATTCCTATTAAAAAGTAGAATTTCCATGCAAAAATGTGCAATTTGTGTTATTGAATGGACCCAACCTTGAGTTATTTTGTTATTCACATATCCCATACTTGTGCTACTGATAAAAAAGTAAGTGGAAATTACTTAAATATTACAATATTGTAAAGGAAAATCCATAATTATATATGCAACCATTATGAATGTACTCTCCCATATACCTATGCAGGAGACATATAACTGGTACGAGTATGAAGCAGGTATTTATAGAGTGTCATGTCACCGTCGGACTTGGTGACTGTTGTTCCTTGCCCTGGCCACTAGAATCCTTTGGCTGCTGTTGCGGTGTGGGGTGGCCATGTCCTCATCTGGACCTGCTCCTTTGGTTCCTGCCTCTGTTGCTGGGCATCACTGTGCTCCTCCAGTGGGTGATGCTGGTGACAGGAGAAAGGCCCCTGCAGAGGCATCTGGTAGGCGCCGGCTTCGTTCTCTATCAAAAGTAGGGTGGTTGGTACCAGTCTGCATCACAATCTGGCCTGGTTGTAGGGGCGGTCTGGATGAGGTCATCAGGCTGTGAGCTCCAGCCTATGAGAGGGAACCGCACCCTTCAAATACCTTGGAGCCTGTACTGCAAACCGACAGATATATTCTTGGTTTTCCCAGCTATCTAGTTTGTGCTGTATTATATTGACTGACCTTTGCCTGGATTTCGCCCCTTCTACCATCTGACGATTTTGTACTTTTGCTGCCCTCCCGGCTTTTGACGCTGCCTTCTGACTACGCTTTTGGATCCTGACTTTGTCTATTCCCTGACCTCCTAACCTTGTTCCTTCCTGGCAACCTCCCTTTTCCAGTCTGCTGCTCACCTACAGGCAGCTACCTCCTAGGCTCCATTGTAATTCCAAATTCCTGTATAGGTGTGAAGGGTCTCTGAGTTTCTCAGGGTGCTGCCATACCAGCAGCTCAGCCTTTGCAGTGGACAGTCGTCATATAGAGTTTTATATAAATGTAAATAAATATATATATATGTATTTATATATTTATTTCTATATGTCTCTATTCACTGTATGGCAATGGGAATCTATCTCCTTCCATCCCTTCTTCAGACAATTGTTCAAGTGACTAACCCTCATCCTCAACAGCCACAAGGTGCATCATTGATTTCACAAACTGATTGTTTTCTTTTCACTCATGCAAGGCACAGTTGTGTTCAACAGTTTTACAATTTGAAAGCCAGTTGGAGAAAAACAATACAGTGGACAAGTTGCTTTTCACTCATGTATCATCAAGCGACAACTAACCTGCTGGCTGGATTCCTGTGAACCTCTACTTGGAATTATCACAAGAGAAATTATCTGGGGTATTTTGAGATTCAACTTTTGCAGATACTAAGGGAAACATGTAACCTCCTAAAGCTTTTTGAAGAAGTGACACAATTTAACAGTCAGGAAGCTTGTAAAATACACTATGTAATCCTGATTATATTTATCCTGAAAAAATACTCCCCAGCAAGCAAGTTGGGATGAAGAAAGAACACCAAGTTGCACCTGTTCAGCATTACCTTGTGTCTGTTGGGGTCCCTCAATGTCCATGTCACACCTCCTGAAGGACCAGAGAGGAGGCCATAGTACACTGCCAACAAGAAGAAATGTGTGAAGGAAGATACAAAAAGCCAAAATGATAAAACTCTATCCGGGACCAAGTGTCTTTCGGTCCGCGCCGCTGCTCCAATAAGTATCAGGAACACTGGAGTGCTTTGAAACAAGATATCTTCAGTTTTATTTTCCGACGCGTTTCGGAGCTAACACCCAGCTCCTTCCTCAGGGAATGACCTGAGGAAGGAGCTGGGTGTTAGCTACGAAACGCGTCGGAAATTAAAACTGAAGATATCTTGTTTCAAAGCACTCCAGTGTTCCTGATACTTATTGGAGCAGCGGCGCGGACCGAAAGACACTTGGTCCCGGATAGAGTTTCACCCCCACGATTGTGGAAGTGCGGTCCCGGCTGCGGCTGCTGTGTTTGAGCAATCAAGCTAGTTGTGGGCTTCACAACTAAATCAGGTGAGCAGTTTTCACACTGTATGGGATTTGATTCCTATTTAGGATAAGACCCTATGCGCATTCTCATTTTTATAGAAAATGATAAAACTAAAACACATTCACATAAGATAGAGAGGGAAGCTAAAGAGGGTTAAAATTAAGCGGAACTAGGAAAACTTCCCAGAATCCTAAACATGGCAAAAGTGAAAGGTGCTGGAAGGGAAACAAACGGATTCTCTGCAGGAATAAAACTGGTGTATACCCAATAATGTATACCCCTAAACTGAAGGCCTGGTACTCCTAAGCACAAGTTCCCCTAGGTAGCAAAAAAATCCAGTGAAAAGTGAAAATATAAAACACAACCCAAAATATGTTAAAGCAGACCAATATGGAAAAATGCGAAACACTTGGAAAGGAGAAAACCAAGAAGGGAGAACAAAGACAAAAGGATCCATTATTTATACAAGGAAGAAGCAATGGTTCAGCAAACAGAGAAACTGACCATACAGCAACAGATCATCAGATTGAATTCCGAAACCGAGCCATTCACTATGTCCTTCTTTTAAATGATACCCTGAACCCGGTTCAATGGACTTCTGTTCATTGACAATAACTGTCTCAGGCTGAGTTCACATCTAATGGTGTTTGCGTTTGGAATACATCCATTTAATGGATGTATCAAACGCATGTGCTTTTGACTTGCATTTTTTCCCTATAAAGTGTTTGTGTTAACATATGCGTTAACACAATAGCCTATATTTGGCCATAATCACTTGTGTTTTTGATATGCATTTTTTAGTTGCGAATTAAGTTGGATCGAGCCCTTTATAAAAAGATCAGTGTGGTATGGTTTGATGTTGCCATTTTGACAGCCTTCTTTTTGGAGCCATCATCATGAGTGCTGCCATCATCCTTGCCTTCTGACTCTATCGCCTTCGTCGTCGCCAGAGACTTGAAATTCAGCGCCGATGTTGGGTACACAAGGTTAATTTGGTTTGGCTGCAATATGGTGCCTTTGATCATCTGTACTGGCAATTGAGGAATTTTCCACAAAACTACATTGGTACGTACGGATGTTGGTTGACATCTTTGATGTCCTCCAGTCCCTGATAGAGGGTGACATCAGTAATGGAGAATGTAGGCCTATAGGAGCAAGGCAAAGATTGCTAACAAGTAACACCTTTCCTTGCTCCTATAGGCCTACATTCTCCATTACTCGCAGGTACCAGACAGCCTATAAAATGTATCCATATTGTGCCAGAAAATAGGTAGGAAGGGATCTAGGGACCCAGTTGACAAGACACACCTCAATGTGGTGACTGGGTGGTTAATTAATGCGCATTTATAAAGCTAAGTGTCTTCTTTTACCTTTTTAGCTCGTGTATAAGCCGACCCCCCTACTTTTGCCCCCAAAACCTGGGAAAACCTATTGACTCGTGTATAAGCCGAGGGTGGACCCCAGCACAGGTATACAGCCCCCAGCAGTGTGGTATACAGCAGCCTCCCCAGTGGTATATACAGGCCCCAGCAGTATTACAGAAGCCTCCCCAGTGGTATATACAGACCCCAGCAGTATTACAGCAGCCTCCCCAGTGGTATATACAGACCCTAGTGGTAATACAGCAGCCCCAGGGGTAATACAGCAGCCCCAGGGGTAATACAGCAGCCCCAGGGGTTATACAGCAGCCCCAGGGGTTATACAGCAGCCCCAGGGGTTATACAGCAGCCCCAGGGGTTTACAGCAGCCCCAGGGGTATACAGTCCCACAAATGCTGGCACTCGCCCCCCCTGCGTGGTAAGGGCCCCCTTGCTGCTTAACTTACCATCCCTGGTCTTCTGCACTGTACCGTGCCGGTCTTCTGTGCTCCGTCCTCCATGCTCCCATCATGCTGCATCCGGGATCCCCAGGCGTCGCAGTTACGATGACGTTATCATGCGACGGTCGGGGATCCCGGATGCATCCCGACGGGACTCGGAGCATGGAGGACGGAGCACAGAAGACCGGCGGTGCCGAAGACTGGGGATGGTAAGTTAAGCAGCGGGGGGGGGCCCTTACCACACAGGGGTGGCGAGTGCCAGCATTTGGGGGCCATTACCCCCCAAAATAATGTTGTGAAAGATCTTTTTTTTAAGATACCGTATTGACTCATGTATAAGCCGAAGGGGGAACTTTTCAGCCCAATTTTTGGGCTTAAAAACTCGGCTTATACACGAGTATATACAGTAGCTACAATTTTCTTTTTTCATATTTAATCTCAAAATAGTGCTACTTATATTTATATAATTAAACTGTGTTTAAGTGCACTAACACTGATAGAAATAGTACTGCATCTATAAATGTATGAGTATGGGTTCACCCCCTATGTATGTACCATTTCCCACCTAGTTATCCGGTGTCCAAACATGCTATTGCTTTCTGATGTCAGCCTTCCAGTCTATTCTTGAAGAGGTTAATTTTGATTCCAACCAGGCAAAGATTGCTAACAAGTAACACCTTTCCTTGCTCCTATAGGCCTACATTCTCCATTACTCGCAGGTATCAGACAGCCTATAAAATGTATCCATATTGTGCCAGAAAATAGGTAGGAAGGGATCTAGGGACCCAGTTGACAAGACACACCTCAACGTGGTGACTGGGTGGTTTATTAATGCGCATTTATAAAGCTAAGTGTCTTCTTTTACCTTTTTAGCTTAGCTACAATTTTCTTTTTTCATATTTAATCTCAAAATAGTGCTACTTATATTTATATAATTAAACTGTGTTTAACTGCACTAACACTGATCGAAATAATACTGCATCTATAAATGTATGTACCAATAGTGGTCATAACATTTGTCTACCTACTTTATTGTCCACTGTATGTTTTCTACACAATTCTGATGATGGACTACACTCAGCAGTGCATCTACTTTATTCCCTTTCCATCATGTAACCTATACTATAAAATTGCTGCTGAGGCTGCAGTTGCTGGCCCTAAATTGCCACACATCCTCTTGTCTACCCAGTTCTTACTCTGTACCATGTTGCTCAGGCACAGCGCAGCCTCCCAGTCACACATTTTTTGGCTGCTCACTGTGCTTTACAGTGGCAAACTTTATTGCTCTTGCTTGCTTTGCCATTGCTAAACTGCCCCACATCTTCTTGCCTGTCCCATCCTAACTCTCTACCATCCTGCTCTTGCCACATCCACTTCACATACTAAGAAAAGAGAAAAAGACCCTGCATTTATAGGATGTACACACCAATGTATTTAATCAATATATATCCTTTATTATAAAAATAAAGTCAACAACAGTTACTATTAAAACCAATTTAAACCAAATAGGTTTGGTGGCCCAGGTTACAGAAATAAAGTACAATATAAATCTGTTAATCTACCCAAAATTTGTCAGCTAGTACTGGATTAAGTGCAGCAAGCATAAATAGTAATATACCCTCAGTAGTACTATCGCTATTCTTATTAAGATACCAAAATAACAAATACCCAATGATCACTATGAAGTGAACCCTACGATAATTGGATCCATATTCAACTATTTGACAATCAATAAGGAGGTAAGTCAGGTCAAGTTGTTGCTCATCGCATCCACACTCACTCAATCCTACGATCTGTGGCTGCAACCTGGGCATCCGGGGGCCGCACGTGTTCTGCTGCCAAGGGTAGCTTCTCCAGGGGAATAAGGAGCTATGCTGAATGCTGTCATACATGTATCTATCAAATTATCTGTTTAGTTTTTATAACAAAGTGTTTACTTTCCTGGTAAAAAATGGGTAGGGCTTCGCTGTATTTTCTTTTGCCAGCACAGGTAGACCAAGCAGCTACTGGCTGCCAACTCCTGCTGGCTGGTTTTACCTTCGTTGGCAATGAAAAATACAGGGAAGACCTATTTTTGTTAGTTATTTCAATAAATAAAGATGAATAAAACTGGTGTGGGCTTTGCAATATTTTCTATTGCCAGCCAAGGTAACCCAGGCAGCTGGGGCTGGAATTCTGGTGTGGTGAGGTCCAAGCATTTTGGGCCCCTCACGTTGAAAACTTCAGCCAGGAGCTGCCCCAGAATTGGCGCCTCCATGAGAGACGTCAAAACCAGTGGTTACACCACTCTTCCAGCTGCCATGTAGTGGTGGCTGACTGGGTAATAAAGTGGTTGATGTCAGCTTTTTTGACAGCTGACTTCAAGCCCTATTACTAATGTCAGCCATTAGTATGACAGCAAGCGATTAGCACTACTTTCAGTAAAGATAAAAAAACCACTCTCACAGAGAAATCCATCATTACGTGAAAAATAAACAGAGACATCTCATTATCCACATTATTAGCTCCCACAAAGTTCCTGGCTGACGTAATCCTGTAATGACTGTAATCTTGCAGTGTGGCAGTTTGATGCCTCATGCTGCCGCTATCTTTTTATACCTGAGTGTCCAAATATGGCATCCACGTATGTATGTATGTGCATGTGTGCATATGTGTATGGGTGTGTATGTGTCTGTATTTGTGTGGGCATGAGTGTATGTATGTGTCTGTAAGTGTGCATGTATGTGTATGTGCATGTGTGCATATGTGTATGTGTGTGCATATATGTACCTGTAGGCATGTGTGCATGTGTGTATGTGTTCATGTATGCACTTGTGTGCATGTATGTGTGAATGCATGTGTGTTTGTATGCATGTGCATGTGTGTGTATGTATATGCATGTATGTGTGTATGCATGTGTTTCGTGTGTATGTGCATGTATGTGCGTGTGTGCATGTGTGCATGTATGTGCGTGTGTGCATGTATGTGTATGCATGTGTGTGCCTGTATGTGTGTGTATGTGCATGTGTGTGCATGCATGTGTCTGCATTTGTGGTATTTGTGTGTGTATTTACATGTATGTGTGTGTGTGCATGTATGTGTATGAATGTGTGTGTGCGTGTGTCTGCATGTACAGTATGTGTGTGTGCACATGTGTGTACATGTATGTGTGTGTATGTGCATGTATGTAAGTGCATGTGTATTTGCATTGGTGTGAATGTATGTGTATGTGTCTGTGTGTGCATGTGAGCATGTATGTGATTGCGTGTAACTTCATGTGTATGTGCATGTGTGATGCAGGTATGTGCATGTATGTGTGTATGCATGTGTGTGTGTGTATGAATGTGCATGTATGGTTGTGTGTGAGTGTGTATGTATGTATGTATATGTGCATGTATTTGTATGCGTGTGTGTGCATGTGTCTCGCCCCTGGCGGGGACCGTGGTGTATTTGGTGCCGGGCCCCCTCGTTGTTATCTGGGGCTGCGCAATGTCACGGTGGCAATACCCGGTCTGTGATCCCCTATTTGGGTGAGCAGTTAAAAGGGGAAATTAGAAAAATAAAAGCTTTAAAAATAAAAGAGTGTCGTGACGCCACCCGTGTAATGTAGCCAGTATAGCTGCTGCTGCAGTCGGGACCTCTGGGGATGATGGGAGTAGCAAGGAGGATGGATCAGCTCTCCACAGGAAACGCAGGTCCCCAGGGTAGAGTTTATAGAGTTCATGGATGTGCAGGGCTTGTTGGGGGTGCAGGGTTCAAAGTCACACTCAGGTAGGCTGCTGCTGCTGGCTTGGCGGATCAATCTACCTCTCCTCGGAAGCAAAAATCACAGTCACACACACAGAGCTGAGCTTCAACCCGGTTTACTTGCACTTTCTCGGCAGATGGTTACAAGGCAGTGCAGTGGCGGTTCTGGTAGGTTTATAGCAGCCGGGACAGCTCATTCAAATCACCCCCTTGTGTGTTCCTTTCATGAGCCTCTTGGTCTGTCCGCATGCTAGCTATGATCCAGCTGCCCCAGGCTTTTGGTGGGCGACTTGCCGGGTCCCCTTGCCCTAGTACGGTGGCTTTCTTTTTGCTGTGCACATAGTCCCCCTGTGATGGCTCATGTCCCAATGTGCTGGCACATGTCTCCCTGTGCTGGTGCACATCCCCTTTTGATGGCTTATGTCCCCCAGTGATGGCACACAGTCTTCCTGTGATGAACATGTCCCCCTGTGATGGCACACAGTCCCCCTTTGCTGGATATATCCCCCCCCCATGCTGCCACCCACACTAAAATAACAAGCTTTGAACTTTCCTCTCCGGCGCTTGCCTCCGTGTCTCCCTGCTTGCTGCAGCACTTCCTGGCTCCCAGGGAAGCTGGTCATGTGATCGGTGTGCGCACTGATGACATCACTATGCTGTAGTGATCACATGACCGGCTTCCCCGGGAACCAGGAAGTGTTGCAGCAAACAGGGAGAGACGGAGACAAGCGCCGGAGAGATAAGTTCAAAGTTTGCTATTTTAGTGTGGGTGGTAGCAGGGGGGGCCATATATCCGGGAATGGGGGTGGCATATCCAGCACAAGGGGACTGTGTAATATGCCCACTCCCCTGTCCATACCTCGGCACGGTTTCAGCACTGAGGTGATGAAGAGCGGGTGCAGTGCATATTACATGAGGCCAATGAGCGTGAGCATGTGACCTCCCACTCTCTGTGCAGCCAGTCTCCTCCAGGCCCCGGACACCGCTCCAGAGCCATCTACCCCGACAGTACAGGAACCTGTAGATTCGGATTATAAGATGCACCCCCCACTTTCCTCCAAAATTTGGGGGAACAAAAGGGCGTCTTATACGGTAATTCCATGAATATGGAATTTTTGTTTAGTAATATATGTATGGAGTTTCAGGTACATATGTAACTAACAATGTATATATTGTTTAATCATTAGGATTTTGTCTGTTAGACACTTGCATTATCAAAAAGGTTTTGACTAAGGATCATGGAAGTCAGAGACGTGTTGCCTTTCATCTCTTTTCTTTATGATCTCATTATGCTATCCTACTATACAAATCTAGCCTTTATTATGACAATTTTTCTTGGTTTAGAATATTTTGCAACATTTATTGCATTGTGTGAAAGAAGCATTTATTCTTCTCTTTTATGAATCCACTTCTGAAAATGGATGAAAAATAGTAATCAAATTGTGGCACCGTTGCGGCTAGGTGCCACAGGGTAGTATTACACTTTAATATAAAAATGTGTTTTTCCCTGTAAGATCATCAGTTCAGGGTTCACTTTATGGAGTCTGTTTTTACACCCACCTAGGACCACACCACTAGAATAGGAGGGCCGGTAATTTAGTAGGTTCCAAGGGGTGGGGGTGAAGTCTAGGATAGAGTAGTGGGAGGGAAAGTGACAGTTAGTCAGACAGTGCTGGGAAGGCAGGCAGAGAGGTCAGGCCTGACAGCCTAGCTGAAAGGAGGGAGCCCTATCTCTAAGTGGGGGCCCAGGACAGAAGGCAACGGACCAGGACTGGTTGGAGCTGGCTGGTCGCGTTGGGGAAGCATCGGCAGTGTGGGTAGCCGAAATAGTCAGGCGTTTATCCCTGGCTATTGACCGACGAGCTGCGGGCCCAAGATAACCGGGTTGCCGTATGCACCACAAGGTACCTCGCCCCTCAGGACCACACTAGATCCAGGACCGCAGGGGTAACGGCCCTAATACCAACGTCGGGGGAGTGATGGTTCTCCTCTTAAATCTGGGAAGGACAACCGTGCCCCACTGTGGGAGATCAAGGGACTGGCAGGGGAGCTCTGCGAGGGTGGTAGAAGTGAGGAAGAAAGGAGACCCTGAAAGACAAAGACAGAGAACATCTAGAGATTCGATAAGGGGAACCCTGAGCTGGCAACATCACCCTGCAAACCAAACTGTACTGTGTTTCGTTTTGCCATCTACCGGTACCTAGTAAAGTGGAGTAAAACTTGAACTGGTTTCCGTTATTCTTCCCGCCGGTGCCCGGAGGGCTCAGCACCACCAGTAGCTTAGCAGAGGGGTAAGAACTGCAATACCATTCAGCACTGCAACTCCCCTCATCCCCCTCATCATCCACATCTACTTCACCGCTGCCTTGAGGTATTAGCTTAACCTGTAGGGAGCTGCTCCACACTCTGCTGCACCCACCATCACCTCAGCGACTGTCTTGCAGCGCCGGTACCAATTTACCGGGAACTACAGGTGGCGTCACGATCCCCTGTAAATACCCCCTTCTCCCATCATCAACATCTCCTCCAATGATCACTAGGGCATGGCACCGGGATCCCGACCACCCGTGATCTCCCCATCCAAACCACCATCAGACCCGGTGACTGAGTACCCCTAGCCCTGGCCGCATCAAAATCCTACTTTGTGAATGATACCATAACCATGAGTAAGAATTCACTGAAGACAACTAGGAGTCTACAGTGAGGATCGTGATAAGTAGTTAATATTTCTCCTTCCTGGATGCTTAGGATAATAAGTATCATGCAAAAAATAGTAATGGCGGTCTGATTAGGAGCGCTCTAAGGATCAAGCAGACATATAAGATGTTTTAATAAATGGCAAACCTTTTATTAATTTCTTAGCTCCCCTCACAGCTCCACTACGCGTTTCAACTGTATAAAACAGTCTTCATTAGGTGTGAAGACTGTTTTATACAGTTGAAACGCATAGTGGAGCTGTGAGGGGAGCTAAGAAATTAATAATAATAATAATAATAATAAAGCTTTATTTATATAGCGCCAACATATTCCGCAGCGCTTTACAATGTAGGGTTAGAGTACAGAAAATATAATACAGTAAGTAATTACAATAGAGAACAAATACAGTAGAATAATTGGATACAAAACAATAGGCATAGAATCAATGTGCATAAAAAAAATACAATAAATAAAGCAAGAAATGAAGGTGACCCTGCTCAAAAGAGCTTACAATCTACAACGGGATAGGGGTTGCACAAGGTGCCGGGGCTTATTGCACTGATGGTCCAGGCATCTTGAGGAAATGAGGCATAGGGCTAAGCTTACATGGATGGTCATCAGACAGTCTGTGTAGACCTTTATGGTTTGGTGGAGTTTGTAGAAGAGTAATGTCCAGAGGATAGGCCATTCACTGTCTACAGTACAGAGGACTTCTATTGGGGAGTATGATAGGCCACCTTAAAAAGATGCGTTTTTAGGGATCGTCTGAAGCCATACAAGTTGTGGATAGTCCTGATTTCTTTAGGTAAAGCATTCCAGAGGTTTGGTGCAGCTCTGGAAAAGTCTTGGAGCCGGGAGTGGGAGGTTCGGATTAGTGCAGATGTTAGTCGAAGGTCATTTGAGGAACGTAGAGAGCGGGTGGGGTGATAGACAGAGATGAGGGAGGAGAGGTAGGGGGGTGCTGTTCTGTGAAGAGCTTTGTGGGTGAGAACAAGCAATTTGAATCTGATCCTGTAGTATAGGGGCAGCCAGTGCAATGACTGGCACAGAGCAGAGGCGTCTGAGTAACGATTGGCCAGATGGGTGATCTTGGCTGCTGCATTAAGGATGGACTGGAGAGGAGAAAGTCTGGTGAGGGGGAGGCCGCTTATAGAGAGTTGCAATAGTCAAGGCGGGAATGGATTAGGGCCACGGTGAGGGTTTTTGTTGTTTCCAGGGTGAGAAAGGGGCGGACTCTAGAGATATTCTTCAGGTGTAAGCGACAGGAGCGGACGAGGGATTGCGTGTGGGAGGAGAAGGAGAGATCGGTGTCAAACATAACACCCAGACAGCAAGCCTGCTGTCTAGGCGTTATCGTGGTGCCGCATACTGAGAGAGAGATGTCCGGTTTAGGGAGGTTAGTGGATGGGGGGAGCAGAAGAAGTTCAGTTTTGGAAAGGTTTAGTTTCAAATAGAGAGTGGACATGATATTGGAAACTGCAGCTAGACAGTCATTGGTGTTCTTTAATACCGCAGGGGTAAGGTCAGGGGCTGAAGTGTATAGTTGTGTGTCATCAGCATAAAGATGGTACTGAAAGCCAAATCTTCTGATGGTCTGTCCAATCGGGGCCGTGTAGAGAGAGAAGAGGAGAGGGCCAAGGACTGAACCCTGAGGGACCCCAATAGTGAGGGGAAGAGGGGAAGAAGTGGAGCCAGCAAAAGATACACTGAAAGAGCGGTCAGTAAGATAGGAGGAGAGCCAGGAGAGAGCAGTGTCCTTTATGCCAATGGAGTGCAGCATAGAGAGTAGGAGCTGATGGTCTACAGTGTCAAAAGCTGCAGAGAGATCAAGGAGAATAAGCAGAGAGTAGTCACCATTACGTTTTGCTGTCAGAAGGTCATTGGTCACTTTGATGAGGGCAGTTTCTGTGGAGTGAAGGGGGCGGAAACCAGACTGTAATGGATCTAGAAGAGAGTGAGCGGAGAGGTAACGGGTGAGGCGGGAATAGACCAGGCGCTCCAAGAGTTTAGAGATGAAGGGGAGATTGGAGACTGGTCTGTAGTTATTTGTGCAGGTTGGGTCGAGAGTGGTTTTCTTTAATAATGGAGTAATGATCGAGTGTTTGAAGGAGGAGGGGAAAATGCCAGAAGAGAGGGAGAGATTGAAGATTTTGGTTAGATGAGTGGTGACGACTGGAGAGAGGGACTGGAGCAGGTGTGAGGGAATGGGGTCAGTAGTGCATGTGGTGGGACGAGAGGAAGAAAGGAGCCTGGAGACTTCTTCTTCTGTGACTGGGTCAAATGTGGAGAGTGAACCGGAGGAGATGTGGGGAAGAATGGGGGTGGCAGCGCTTGGAGGCTGAGAGCTGATTGCCATTTATTAAAATATCTTATATGTCTGCTTGATCCTTAGAGCGCTTCTAATTAGACCGCCATCACTATTTTTTGCATGAAAACCACTCCCTTTGTGATGGATGGTGGCTGGAGCAGCTCAGGAGCAGCACAAACGATCTGCCTTGAGGACCTGGCCTTTCCCTGGCAACCTACAACAAAGAGTGGTGACGCAAATTCGGTTTCGCGGTCACGTGACTGGATAGGTCCTGTTCCGAGGACCAGGAGAGAGGAGAGTGGAGAGGCAGCGCACACACCGCCGGTGGCGGAGGCTGGTAAACCGGGTTGTGCAGGACTTGCACCACCCGATAAGGTGAGTGGCCACCTACCCACGCCACTTAGACATTTTTAATAAGGGGATCCTACACATTTGCGCCCCTTTTCCTTTTTGTTTTGCATAGGATAATAAGTATAGAAGAATGTGCTACCTGAATTTTAAGTGAAGCTGATTCTATTATAATGCTGTGACTATAATAATAATAATCTTTATTTTTATAGCGCCAAAATATTCTGCAGCGCTTCACATTTCAGAGGTTCATATTTAAACAATCATAAGAAACAGTTAGCAGAAAATACAATACAATACTATACAAAAAACAATACAATACAATACAAAGCATAATACAATACAATAATTAGAGCTAAATAATGACAGCCCTGCTCATAAGAACTTACAATCTAACAATGAGGTGAGGTTGACAAAAAGTACTTATATTTATAATGATGGTATAGTCAACTTGAGGAGATGGGGAACAGATAGGAGCAGTATACGTGGCCATCAACCATTATTTCTGATCCACTTGAGACTGGTGGAGCGGATAGGCTATGTGTAGATGACTTTGACTAGGGATCATGATAGGCCGCCTTAAAAAGATGTGTTTTTAGGGATCACCTGAAACTATGTAAGTTGTGGATACACCTAATATCTTGGGGTAGAGCATTCCAGAGAATTGGTGCAGCTTGGGAGAAGTTTTGGAGGCGGAAGTGGGAGGTTCGGATTAATGCAGAAGGGAGTCTAAAGTCACGTGATAGACAGAGATGAGGGAGGAGATGTAGGGGGGTGCTGCACTGTGAAGAGCTTTGTGGGTGAGAACAAGCAGTTTGAATGGGACCTATAGTGTATAGGCAGCCAGTGCAATGACTGGCATAGAGCAGAAGCATCTGAGTAGCGGTTAGCTAGATAGGTGATCCTGGCTGCTGCATTAAGGATGGACTGGAGAGGGGATAGTCTAGTGCGGGGGAGGCCAATTAATAGAGAATAACAATAGTCAAGCCGGGAGTGATTCAGGGCCAGAGTGAGGATTTTCGTGGTTTCCAAGGTGAAAAAGGGGCTAATTCTAGAGATGTTCTTCATGTGCAAGCGGCAAGAGCGGGCGACAGATTTTATAAATGGAGTGAAAGAATAATCTGAGTCAAACATACCACCCAGACAGCAAGCCTGCTGACTAGGTGTTTTCGTGTTGCCGCACACAGAGAGAGATGTCCTATTTAGGGAGGTTAGTGGAAGGCGGGAGCAGAAGAAGTTCAGTTTTGGAAAGGTTGAGTTTCAGATAGAGAGCAGACATAATATTGGAAACTGCAGTTAGACAGTCATTGGTGTTCTTTATAAGAGCAAGAGTAAAGTCAGGGGAAGAAGTGTATAGTTGTGTGTCATCAGCATAAAGCTGGTACTGAAAGCCAAATCTGCTGATGGTCTGTCCAATCATGGCCATGTACAGAAGAGAAGACGTCCAAGGACTGAACCCTGAGGGACCCCAATAGTAAGAGGAAGAGGGGAGGAAATGGAGCCAGCAAATGATACACTGAAAGAGCGGTCAGAAAGATAGAATGAGAACCAGTAGAGAGCCATGTCATTGATGCCAATGGAGTGCAGCATGGATAGTAGGAGATGGTGGTCAACAGTGTCAAAGGCTGCAGAGAGATCAAGAAGAATAAGCAGAGACTGGTCACCATTACATTTTGCTGTCAGAAGGTTATTGGTCACTTTGGTGAGGGCAGTTTCTGTAGAATGTAGGGGGTAGAAACCAGACTATAATGGGTTTAGAAGAGAGTGAGTGGAGAGGTAATGAGTGAGGCGGGTGTAGACCAGGCGCTCCAGGAGTTTAGAGATGAATGCAAATTAAAGATGGTCTGTAGTTGTTTGTGCAGTATGGGTCGAGAGAAATTTTCTTTAGTAATGGAGCAATGATAGTGTTTGAAGGAGGAGGAGAGATGCCAGAAGAGAGGGAGAGATTGAAGATTTTTGTTAGGTGAGTGGTGACCACCAGAGAGAGAAACTGGAGTAGGTGTGAGGGGATGGGGTCAGCAGTGCATGTGGTGGGACCAGAGGAAGAGAGGAGCCTGGAGACTTCTTCTTCTGTGACCGGGTCAAAAGTGGAGCGTGAGCTGTAGGAAATGTGGGGAGAGGTAGGGGTAACAGTGATTTGAGGTAGGGAGTTGATTTCCTGATGGATGTTTTCTATTTTCTCTGTGAAGTAAGAAGCCAGATCATCAGACCAGAGGTCAGTGATAGGGACCTACACTTTAGGACTGAGGAGTGAGTAAAAGGTGTCAGAGTTTTTTTGGATTGCTGGATAGTGAAGAGATCAGGGTGGTGAAGTCGGGCTGTTTGGCGAGGTGAAGGGCAGAGTTGTAAGTTCTCAGTATAAATTTATAGTGAATGAAGTTTTCTAAAGTGCGTCTTTTCCTCCATAGATGTTCAGCACTCCTAGAGCATCGATGAAGGACTTGAGTTTGTGATGTGAGCCAGGGCTGTTTCACTCTGTGTTTGTAGGTTCTGAGGATGAGGGGCACTACTTGGTCCAGGGAGCTTCTGAGAGAGTCATTTAAGTGATTTACTGCCAGATTGGGGACAGCAGAATGAGGAGATTGGGGACAGTGATAAGTGTAGAGAGTCTGTGAGTGTATTAAGGTTAAGGGACCTGTAGATTTCTGAATGTATCATAGGTCAGGACTGTGCTGGGGTGGGCAAGGGTTTGTCAGTGTGAAGGAGAGAATGTTGAATGTCAGAGAGTGGAAGAGGTGAATTATCTAAGGAGGAGGTTGAGCAGAGTCGGACAAAGATCAATTTCAAGGGTGTTACCATCCTTGTGAGTTTCTGAGGTTGAGAGCTGTGAGAGGCCAAGTGATGTGGTTAGAGCTAGGAGCTGGGATGCAGATGGGGAATGGGGCTTTTTATGGGGATGTTGAATCTCCCAAAATAAGAGTTGGTAATTTGAGGACATGAAATGCGGCAGTCACGCAGAAAATGGTCAAGGAACTGGGTGGGTGACCCTGGAGGGTGGTATACTACTGCTACTCTGATGGGGAGGGGATGGAAGAACCTAATTGTGTGGACCTCAAAAGAGGGGAATGAGAGTGAGGGGACTGGGGGGATTACCTGGAAAGTACATTGTGGGGACAGGAGTAAGCCAACTCCACCACCATGTCTGTTCCCAGGTCTCGGGGAATGAGAGAAATGTAAGCCATCATAAGAAATAGCAGCAGCGGACACTGTGTTTAATCCTGGTTCCAGGTTTCTGTGAGAGCGAGGAGGTTAAGAGAGTTAGTGAGAAAGTAGTTGTGGATGAAGGGAAGCTTGTTGCATACAGACCGTGGATTCCAGAGAGCGCAATTCAAATAGAGAGATGAAGGTGTGCTTGTAATGGTAATAAGGTTCGTAGGGTTTCTATGTGTGATGGGACAGGGGTTGAAGTTGGTGGAGGGTGGACCAGGATTTGGTGAGATATCACCTGACAAGAGCAGCAGTATAAAGAGAAAAGGCAAATAATTTTTGTAATTGTGACTTTGTTTCTGATGCAAAACCGTTGAATATGGTGGTCTGATATTATTCAGTACGTTGAAGAGAGTATAGGAGCTCAATAAAGTAGAGGGAAGGGGAGAGGGGCTTATGTGGATGAGAGTTGATGGAGGGGGATGGGGGGTAAAGGTGAATGGCAAAGGACACATAGAAGAATAGATATTGAAGTAAATGACATGGTAAAAGAAAAAAAAAGTTAGAGAGTGGCTTACCTGACTCCTGCCCTGACTAACTGCCATGAAGTTACTGCAAGCCACTTAGCATTCAATGCTACTTTACATGATATGCCACACGTGCTGACCCCCCACACGTGTACCCCTTAAGAATTAACTAAATTTATAGGGCACACTAAAGAATCAGGTGAGGGGGATTGTGGGAAGTCACTTGGTATCAGGTAATAGCAGCTGCTCCTCACAGCAGGTGATAAATAGATGATGAAAGGCCACAGATCAGACATTAGGCAAAGCTTGGCTCTACACTATCTCACCTCCAATAGATAACATTGACAATGTTGGAAATAGTCATATACTAGGAGTAAGGAATATAATGCATACAGATGTGATAGGAGAGTTTACAATAAATGCAGAGGCAGATTTACCATGAGTCTATATGAGTCGGTTGAAATTGCAATGGAGGTCATTGCATGAGGCACAGGTAAATTTAACATGCAGTATTACAATGAGATTGGAAGCCAGTTTTGCAAATGCAGATGACGGCAAGCGGTGTTGGAATATTACCATGACTATATTTTATAATTAAAATTTTTTTTTTTTTTTTTTTTGTAGGCTTTTTTTCTTCTTTTTATGTCTTTTCAATTTTTTTTTCATTTCTGCTTACCAAGGAAACCGTCATATCAAATAATTAGTAGTAACATATGTTTAAGAGCTCCCTAGACCATAGTTTCATGATGTGATGCATTCTCTCTGTCATAAACTCACATTGTTAGGAACAAATTTCCAGCAAGCCAACAAACTTATATTTTGTCTTTACAAGCTCATGTATCAACTCCTTTTAAATGTATTGCAAATCCCCCTAGAAAACAATGTTTACTGCCGCTGCCTTTACATTTCAAGCCTTTAGGTTATGTTTTTAACATATAATTTCACTTAAGGGAATATGGTTTATAAACTTGCTTTACATGTGATGCCAACAAAAATGTTTACTGCAAACTATTGCAAAATTCAGCCAAGTAATTGTAAAATGTTCTGGCAAATGTTCAGAATTTTGTAAATGATATTTTAAATATGGTGTCATACGTAGCGCAAATATTTATTTAGGATTGAGTAGATGAAGTGTTTTAGTCTTACGACATAACACAAACAGCTACCTTTTAAGGAAACACTCCAAATCTTTCTTTAATTGCCATAAATGATCGCCGTCTTCCCCAAATTCCAGTTCTGCGTTGGTCGTCTTCTCAATAACGTTGCTTGAATTCCAACTTACAAGTTTACACTAAGCTCTATATGTTAATGGAAGTTGAAAACACAATGTAAGTCTATGATGCCGCATTCTGACATTACATGGACTTATATTATGAATGCAACTATTGGTTCACGTAGAGCGCATTGCAGGCCAGCAAGTCAGAATAGTCATCACATGATTCAGGAAAGGTGCTGGAGACCCAAGAAAATGGCAATCAGTAAGTAAGTATAATACCACATTAACACTACAAAACAAACACATTTTTGAAGATATAGGCAATAAAAAATATATAGAGGACTTACCGTATATACTCGCGTATAAGCCGAGTTTTTCAGCCCAAAATTTGGGCTGAAAAGTCCCCCCTCGGTTTATACGCGAGTATATACGGTATATGAAAAAAAAATAAAAAATACCGCAGCAGCCCCGGAGGTATACAGGCCCCCCATGAAGTTCCAGGGCCCCCCCCCCCTTGCGCGCCAGCCTGTAAGGTAAATTCATACTTACCAGTGTCCAGTCGCGCCGCCCGCAGCTGCCGACATGACGATTCCGGGCTCCATTCAGCGTCTTTCGCATTTCCTGTAGTCGCGGGCAATGACGTCATTGCCCGCGACTACAGGAAGCCGCGGGAAGACGCTGAATGGAGCCCGGGATCGTCATGTCGGCAGCTGCGGGCGGCGCGACTGGACACTGGTAAGTATGAATTTACCTTACAGGCTGGCGCGCAAGGGTGGGGGGGCCCTGGAACTTGATGGGGGGCCAGTATAACTCCGGGGCTGCGGCTGTATACAGCCCTGGGGCTGCGGCTGTATACAGCCCTGGGGCTGCTGCTGTATACAGCCCTGGGGCTGGGGCTGCTGCTGCTGTATATACCTCTGGGGCTGCATATGGGGCTGCATATACCTCTGGGGCTGCATATACCTCTGGGGCTGCATATACCTATGGGGCTGCATATATCTCTGGGGCTGCATATACCTCTGGGGCTGCATATACCTCTGGGGCTGCATATACCTCTGGGGCTGCATATACCTATGGGGCTGCATATACCTCTGGGGCTGCATATACCTCTGGGGCTGCATATGGGGCTGCATATACCTCTGGGGCTGCATATGGGGCTGCATATACCTCTGGGGCTGCATATGGGGCTGCATATACCTCTGGGGCTGCATATGGGGCTGCATATACCTCTGGGGCTGCATATGGGGCTGCATATACCTCTGGGCGCAATGGCTGCATATAATCTGGCGCTATGGGCTGCATATACTCTGGGGCTGCATATGGGGCTGCATATACCTCTGGGGCTGCATATGGCTCTTACTCTGGGGCTGCATATTGGGGCTGCATTATGGGGCTGTTAACTTGTGTATACTACCACTGGGGCTGCTGCTGTATACTACCACTGGGGAGGCTGCTGTATACCTCACTGCTGGGGGTTGTATACCTGTGCTGGAGTCCACCCTCGGCTTATACGCGAGTCAATAAGTTTTCCCAGTTTTTGGGGGCAAAAGTAGGGGGGTCGGCTTATACACGGGTCGGCTTATACACGAGTATATACGGTAATTAATTATTTTGCAATGTTGCCACGGTAGATTTTTTTTTTCAAATATTAGATAAAAAAATAAGAAAATACAATTGTAATATGTAACAGAACTGAAAATAAAGAGTAATTAAGGAAAATTGATTTATAAAGTTATATACAGAGATCCAACCACAAAGCATCATAGAGCCATAGTAAAGCATACATTTTTCTTTGTGTTGGATTCCATTCACAAATGATTGCATGCTCAATTGGCTGCTCTATTACAGGCATATTCTACCATACATAATACATCAGCACATTACAACAAACGCTGCATCTGTAAAGACTCAGTGATGTTTTGCAAGCATTAAATGTGAAAACTGCAGCTGAGCCAGGGCACAATGTGAACGGGTGTGTAAGACACGTTAACTCACACCAAATATCTAGATCACAGAAAAAAAAGTATAACAAAACGTGTGGAAGTACTCTGCTATAATAAAATAGTAATAAAAGCAAGTGCTAGTAAAAAACAGTAAAAAAACAGGGTACTTAGTTAATACGTTTTTGCAAAAAAGTACGTAAGCCGTTCTACGTCTTCAACGTGACCCATATCAGAACGGTCCTATCTAAACTAATTTAAAACCTGATCCTGTATAGTATACCTCATGGATGCAGGGTGAAGAAAGGCCAGAGTCCAATATGGACACAGAGTAGCAGATGGCTTCTGTGCCTGGCTCAGAATGGGGGTGGGTGGGGCACTCCCTGTCTTACTAAAAAGACTGAATAATGAGAAAACTGCAGCTGAGCCAGGGCACAATGTGAACGGGTGTGTAAGACACGTTCACTCACACCAAATATCTAGATCACAGAAAAAAACAGTATAACAAAACGTGTGGAAGTACTCTGCTATAATAAAATAGTAATAAAAGCAAGTGCTAGTAAAAAACAGTTAAAAAACAGGGTACTTAGTTAATACGTTTTTGCAAAAAAGTACGTAAGCCGTTCTACGTCTTCAACGTGACCCATATCAGAACGGTCCTATCTAAACTAATTTAAAACCTGATCCTGTATAGTATACCTCATGGATGCAGGGTGAAGAAAAGCCAGAGTCCAATATGGACACAGAGTAGCAGATGGCTTCTGTGCCTGGCTCAGAATGGGGGGTGGGTGGGGCACTCCCTGTCTTACTAAAAAGACTGAATAATAAGAAAACTTTTATTACTATTTTATCATAGCAGAGTACTTCCACACATTTTGTTATACTGTTTTTTTCTGTGATCTAGATATTTGGTGTGAGTGAACCTGTCTTACACACCCGTTCACATTGTGCCCTGGCTCAGCTGCAGTTTTCTCATTATTCAGTCTTTTTAGTAAGACAGGGAGTGCCCCACCCACCCCCCATTCTGAGCCAGGCACAGAAGCCATCTGCTACTCTGTGTCCATATTGGACTCTGGCCTTTCTTCACCCTGCATCCATGAGGTATACTATACAGGATCAGGTTTTAAATTAGTTTAGATAGGACCGTTCTGATATGGGTCACGTTGAAGACGTAGAACGGCTTACGTACTTTTTTGCAAAAACGTATTAACTAAGTACCCTGTTTTTTTACTGTTTTTTACTAGCACTTGCTTTTATTACTATTTTATTATAGCAGAGTACTTCCACATGTTTTGTTATACTGTTTTTTTCTGTGATCTAGATATTTGGTGTGAGTGAACGTGTCTTACACACCCGTTCACATTGTGCCCTGGCTCAGCTGCAGTTTTCTCATTATTCAGTCTTTTTAGTAAGACAGGGAGTGCCCCACCCACCCCCCATTCTGAGCCAGGCACAGAAGCCATCTGCTACTCTGTGTCCATATTGGACTCTGGCCTTTCTTCACCCTGCATCCATGAGGTATACTATACAGGATCAGGTTTTAAATTAGTTTAGATAGGACCGTTCTGATATGGGTCACGTTGAAGATGTAGAACGGCTTACGTACTTTTTTGCAAAAACGTATTAACTAAGTACCCTGTTTTTTTAATGTTTTTTACTAGCACTTGCTTTTATTACTATTTTATTATAGCAGAGTACTTCCACACGTTTTGTTATACTGTTTTTTTCTGTGATCTAAGCATTAAATGTGCCCAATCTACTAGGCACCAAAATCTAGTTTTGAAAAATTCTGACATGTGTTTGTGACATATTGTCAGGAGTTGGATTGGTAGCATCTAAATATTTTAACTCATATCAGCTGCATTTTATTGTATTCAAGAAATCAAATAGAGCTCAAATATATACCAATGCACAGCTAAGTCTGTACCCACATTCCTCAAGTAAAGCAAGTCTGAGCTTAACAGCGGAACCCTCAACATATGCCCTCTGATCAATTTTTCATTATGTAACAATATTACATGATATAAGTTTGTTTGAATTTATAAATTAGCATTCCAATTTTCAAAGATTAAATGTATTCATTGCATAATAAAATGTTATGCTCATTACAAGTAAGACCTCTAAAAATGTCATTACATATTTAAGCAATGTAGACAGACCACAAGATCTGAAAAACAATAAGAAAAGCACAAATAAAGTAAATGACCACATTGAAACTTAAAAAAGCCCTCCCATGAAGATGTTTTCAAAAAATCTATGTATATTTGCATGTATTGTGTGGTATCCCCATGGGATACCAGAAGATTAGTGTTTCATGCAAATACTGCGATTTCTGTATGTATTGTATATTATAAGATCGGCTGATGAGTATCACTGAAAGGGTTAATCACTTCCCTACCTTGGCAGGGGCTTGAGCCATCTCTGCTTAGAATGCAAGATAAGGTAATGACTGCTTCTGTAACTGTCATATGCAGGGGGAGGGACAAACCCTGAATACAGTGTGGAGTAGTGAGTCGGGGAAGGAGAGGGATAGGGAAAGAACTGATGGCTGCCATATGGCGAGATTGCTTTTGTCCTACAAAGAAAGGAATATAGGATTATCAGCAGAAACATCTTATAGCAAGAAATTGGATTTGACGTAGATTGTGAACCCTCGCGCACAGTGCCCTCTGACCTTCTGTACCTGTATGCCATTTGTTGACCATGTATCTTGTACTTGTCTTTGTATACCCCTTCCACATGTAAAAAGCCATTGAATTAATGGTGCTATAATAATGATAATAATAAATAAATAATAATAAATAATTAGGAACATATCCCCTTCAGCTGTCTGCCTGTCTGTGAAATGCAAAATATAAATGCAAAATGTGAGCAGACTCAAACTTACATGTGTATATAGTCCACATCTTGAAATTACCAAAGAGACTGCTCATTTACAAGCCATATTTGTCCCTTCATGATTGAAGATTAACTGCATAAATGACTATCACCACTATCAGATTCTCCTAGGCGCTGCCACTGTGCAAAAACTAAATCCGCTGTTATAATCCCTTTTTATTGTGGAACTTTGTGTGTGCGTGCAATTTGGAGGGAATCCACTGTGACAGTAAGCTTAGCCACAGTGAGGCGGATTACAGGCCACCAGGAGCACAACCCCTTCCGCACACCACATGAGGTTACCACAAACTGGTGTCCATGAACAGGATAGTATTACCTCCGTGCCTTATATGCATTGAAGAGAGAGCTAAGAGTGCTGTTGATATTGAAGAGAATTGATGAGAAAATTTACCTCAAAAGTGTATGGCTTTACTGCTTTAAAGACTTTGTTCTACACCACAGCTGTAGTTGCACTTAGAGACTGTACACATACCAGTGGATGCTTTATTACAGAAAGTAACATTCTTTACTCCTAAACTGAAATTTTCTGTACTGCACCCTGACAAAGAGGGGGAGGGACAACGTAGCCAGAAAGTTAAGAGGATCTATTGCATTGCACATACAGCATTGTAAAAATGTCTTCAGAAGAAGGTGATACGACTAGATGCAGCTCATCAGCTTCTGAGGCTCAAGAAATGCTATTGACAATGCTTTACTACTTTGGGGCACCATGGTTCCCCAGTTATAGTGGAGAAGTCCACACATTAATGCACTAGAAAGAGAAAATGCAGGCAATGTTCAAACTTTACCCAGTGAGTGATGAACAAAAAGTTGGGATACTGATTGGTCAGCTAGGGTGTGCTGCTCTAAGGGAAGTTAAATCTTGGCCTCTGAGTGTAAAGGAAACTGCTGAAAAGGTTCTAGACCAGCTAAGAGTGACATTTGAAACATGAACTCTTTCAGTGTTAAGGATGCAATTCTTTGGGGGAAGACAGCAATCCCATGAGTCTTTGAGAGATTTTGCCCTCAGTTTACAAGAAGCTTGGCATGCTCTGAAGCAAACTGATTCCTCTGAAGCTATTCATGCTGCTAACATTTTAAAGGAACAATTTGTTGAGGGAATAATGTCTGAAACTGCCAAGTTACACTTGAGAATGCTAGCACAACAATATCCTCATAGTGATTTTCTGGATTTTAAAAAGGCTGCCATAAAAGTATTAAGTCCAGGCACACCACCCAGACCTGTGCCAGCCTCATAGAACTTGTTGATTTGTATCAAAGTACAAGGAATGTATATAACAGTCTGACTGATCAAGAACATGCTGTATCTGCCAAACCTGTTATTGTTCAGAGAACTCCTCAGCAGGTACAAGACTCTACTGAAGAGCTTCAAGGTCCAGTTGCTGAACTGAAAAGCCTTGCAATCCTGTGCAAAGAAGTAAAGAAGTTAAAGCAGCAACTCAGTCTAGAGGACCATCCTTCCTTTATCTGGAACTTTCCACCCTACAGTCCCCAGAACATCTACTATAAGACAGGTAGGCGACCTTCTGAAAAATTTGATTCCTGGGTCAGCCGATTTCCCATAGATGCAACTGCAGTGACCATATAGAAAGAGAGTGCCAGCTTTTAAACTAGAATTTCCTGAGACCAAAGACGAACCCTCGGGAGAAGAGTGCATAGGTCCAGTTAACCCTGACTGAGGCCTAAAATATGTCGGTTACCTCCCCATCAAGCACATTGGTTTGAGCAACACCCCAGGGACCTTTCAGAGACTCAGTGAATGCTGCTTGGGTCACAAGAATTTTAAAACTGTATTGTTGTACTTAGATGATGTAATCATCTACTCCAAAACTTATGAAGAACACCTCCAACATATTGCTGAAGTCTTTGAAGTACTAGCCAAGCATGGACAGACAGTCCATCCAAATGCCATCTAGTAAAACCAAAGGTCCAGTATCTAGGATATGTAGTGAGTGCAGAAAGACTTATTTCGGATCCAGAGAAGATTGCCGAGGTCAAACACTGGCCTATCCCAACCACTATTACAGAAGTCTGCAGATTCCTTGGATTTGCCAGCTACTATAGGAGATCTATCAAAAATTTTACCTGGATTGTTGCCTCCTTTCAAGAGCTGATAAAATGACACCCCTGCCAGAAGCTGAGCAAAAGCCCTCACATACAGTAAACACCAGAGCTAGAACAGTCCTTCCTGGAAATTAAGGTGAATTTAACTAAAGCCACAGTCCTTGCCTATCCAGACTAAAACACCCCATTCCAATGTGCAATAAGATATATAATGGATTTTTCACAGTGTAAACTCCCATATCCCTGGTCCTGAAGTGAGGACATTGTAAGGGAAAAGGGGAGTCACAGGATTCATTGGATTATTATATACTTATCTTATGATGGCATAACTTTGATTGTACTGCGTTATGGTATCTAAGCCTGTAATGAAATTATGAAGCTGTAACCACACTGTCTTGGGGTTGTTTTAGGGGATGGTTTTAACAGCCTGTGTGATATGATTATCTACAATAAAATTTATATGCATTTATAAATCCAGTTTGGTGTTAAATTTGCCGTAAGTCTCTATATGGTCAATACAACACCCCATTCCACCTGTATACTAATGCCAGCCACATGGCACTAGGTGCAGTACTAGCCCAAGTCCAACACGACAAAAAAGAGTCATTGCCTATGCCAGTAGATCCCTCCAACCAGCTGAAAGAAATGATGCAAATTAAAGTTGATTTAAATTGGAATTCCTTGCACTAGTGTGGGCTGTCACAAATAAATTTTAACACTGCTTGGCTGCAACTCTCTTCATTGCATTTACCGACAACTACCCGTTGTCCCAGTTACAGAATGCCAAACTTGGAGCCCTTGAACAGAGATGGGCCTTCCGCTTGGTCAATTACCAATTTGTCCTGAAGTAATGAGCAGGACGATCTAACATCAATGCTGATGCTCTATCCAGACTGCCCTCAACAGAAACACCCCATTATGATGAGGATGAGTGGGAAGAAGAGAAATGCCCGCCTTATACTCCTATGTCACCAAACAGAATGTGCAGAGAGTCCCAGGACCTCCCGTTTCCTAAACTAGCCCCAGCACCATGATGAGCCGTGATTGAGTTGAAATTCAAAAGGAGAGCCGAACTTCAGAACCCTATGGAAGTTGCTAGAATCTGAACAACCAAAATTACCTGAGAAACAGTTAATCTAACCCAGAACTTTTCCAGTTATGTTGACAAAAAAATTGTCTGCAGTTCCACAAAGGAGTATTAGTGCGACGCACTGTGAGTCCCCACACTCACAAGAGAGTCTTCCAAATACTTGTACCCAGACAAGATGCCAACCTCATTCTAGAGTATTATGGTGTATTCCGGAAGAAAAAGGCTGGGACGACCTTGAATGCATTGAAATAAACACCGCTTCCACCAAGATTTTGCTCTATCTTCACTTTTATACAGCAGCGCTTATCGTATTCTTCTTCTGTCTTTGTGATCCTTTACCTCAATCTAGAGGCTTATCATGACAAATCAGGACACATTGATTGCCAAAAGACAGATGAAAATCCGAGAACACTTCTACTGGATAGGAATGCGCCAAAGATATTGAGAAATGGTGTAGATAATGTGTCCCGTGTACTCTCAGTAGCCGAGAAGGTATGGAACAAAGAGCTGTGCTGTATTCCATTGAAACTTACCATTCTCTGGAGCTTGTTGTCCTTGACTACATGAAACTGCAGCCCAGCTATACGGGATACCTCTATGCGCTGACCATCATTGACCACTACCCTAAATTTGCTGAGGCCGTGACTGTCAAAGATCAGACTGCTAGAACCACTGCTATGATATTTTGTAAACACTTTGTAAGACCTTATGGCTATCCTGCGCAGATCCTGACAGATCAAGGTCAACATTTGAGTCTGACTTATTTCCAGAACTGTGTTCACTCTACAGCTGCAAGAAACTTCACACGACCACTTTCAATCTTCGATGCAATGGCGTGTGCAAAAGTATTAACAAAACTTTGATTGACATGTTAAAGAATGTTCCATCCCAAAAAAGGAAATAATGGCCTGAGTTACTAAAAGAGTTTGACAACAATACCACCCACAGTATAACAATACCATCCACTGCTCCACCGGTTACAATCCATATTACTTAATATTTGGTTGTCCAATAAAACTGCATGCAGACCTCCAATTAAGTGTTCAAGTAGAAGATTGCCATAATTCTCTACCACAGAAAGATTGGGTTGCAGACCACCAAAGATGTCTGGAAGAAGCTAACAAAATTGTAGAAGACCGAATTAAAGCTGTCCGCCAAAGGCAGGAGGACTATTTCAAAACTACAGTCAAGGCCAAACCTTTAAAAGTTGGAGACAGAGTTTGGACTAAAAACAATTGCTCCTCCCACAAGCTAGATGACCAGTGGGGATCCTGCCCTTACATCATCACCAGTATCTCATTCCCAGGGGTGGAAGTGCACAAAATTGTCAGAGAGGACACTCAGCAAGAAAAAAAGTGGTCAATCATAGATAGATCAAGTCTTGCATTCCCCAGGTAGTTCCTGTCTCTCCAGATTCTACCCTGGTTGCACCAGAAGGGGCTTTCAGGACCTCCACCATCCCTCTTTTTGGCTTCATACACCCTGTCTCCAGTTTATTATGCCAGCTAGTCATCCTCCAGTAGAGAATACTGACTCAACTCCTTCAGATGTTGTCAGGAGGCACCCCCACAGTCGTGGAGCCAAGAGCATCATCCACCTATGAAGAAGCATTGCCTACACTGCGGAGATTCAAACGAACAACCAACAAACAGTTACCAGCTCTTTACCTGGAATAATTAGTCATTGCCTATCTAAACAGGAGAGACTTGGCATGTGTGGCTCCAATACAGACATATTTTTACAATATAATAAGAGAAACTCCATGGCTTACAAAATTGTTTTACTGCCACATCATGTCCTAGCCCTTTTAAAAACAGCTTAGTGCAGAAAGCTTTATGGTCTGTGCGCCCTGACTGCACAGGAGACCAAGCAAAGAAGTAATAGCTGGTTTGCTTTCCTCCTGTTCCCCACCTTGTGGGGGCTGTTCCTGCAAGACCCTTCCTCGAGGCAATTGGATTCCTTTATTACCGTTACATGTTGCTTTACCTTTGCATCCAGATGTTGCATATTTTTATGTTCCTCCACAGGTATTTGAGAAAACAAGAACATTTTAAGCAATAGTATAAATTGCATGTATGTATATGTGCATGCTGTTCTATTCTGTTTTCTTTAGATGCAGATGTGTCAGGGATGACACTTTCAAGAGGGGAGAATGTGGTATCCAACAAAGTGGCCATCTCCATGCTATACCAGAAAAATGCAAATACTGTGATTTCTGTGTATATTGTAAGACTGGCTGACAGGCAACAATGAAAATGTTAATCACCCCCCTCCCTTTGCAGGGGCTTCAGCCAGCTCTGCTGAGCATGCAGGATACAGTAATGACTGAAGCTGTAAGAGTCACATGCAGGGGGAGGAATAAACCCTGGCTACAGTGTAGAATAGTGAGTCAGGGGAGGAGAGGGATAGAAAAAGAGCTGATGACTGCCAAGTGGAGAGACTGCTTTTGTCCTAGAAAGAAAGGAATATAGGATTAACAGCAGAAATGTCTTGGAATGAGAAATTGGATTTGATTAGGAATATATCCACTTTAGCTGTCTACCTGTCTGCCTGTCTGTGACCGCTAACTGTAAGTCCAAAATCTGAGCAGCTTCTAACTACCATGTGTATATAGTCCTCCATCTTGAAATTACCAGTAAAGAGACTGTTCATTTCCAAGCCATATTTGTTCCTCTATGTTTGAAGATTACCTGCATAAACAACTATAACCACCATCAGATTCTCCTAGGCACAGCCACTGTTGCAAGGACTAAATCCCGCTGTTATATTCACTTTTTATTGGGGGACTTTGTGTGTGTGGGGGTCCACTGTGACAGTAAGCTCAACCACTGTGAAGCTGATTACAGGCCACCAGGAGCACAACCCCTTCTGCAAACCACATGAGGCTACCACAAACATAGTGTAGTGTATATGTTAATATACCAACCTACCACCACATTCTTTGGGATTCAGCAATGTTCTACTCCACTTCTAAGAGACATCTTCAATACTGAATGTGTGAGCAGGAAGTCTCTTTTACAGTATAAGCCTTTTTCTGATGCTCAATAGGCTTACATTATAAATGCCACTTCTGAGTCATGCAAAACACAATGTGACCCAGAGAGACTGAAAAAGGTCACATCATGAAGAAGGGGAGCAGAATGGGGCAAGATACTGGGGAGATCAGTTGTAGATGAGTATATTAACACAATCTATTATATAATCACGAATGGGTTTTTTGCCCCTTTTGAGTCCGCTCGCGCTGCGAGTCAGCGTGGTCATGTAGATACGACCGAAGCATTGGCCGCGCAGCGGCCATTGCGAGCAGTTCTAAGGCGACTCGCTATGCCCGCGCAGCGGGCATGGCGAGTCACCTTAGCAGCGCGAAGCATTGGCCCCGAAGCGGCCATTGCGAGTCAGAGACTCGCTCTTCTAGAATCCCGATGCATCTGCATCGGGCACCCAGCTAGTTATACTATATTAGGCTAGGGTCACACTTAGCATGAGTTTTTTTTGGTGCCTTAAAAAAAGCATGCATTTCTACATGCTTTTTTCATTTCCGCATGCGTTTTTTTAGGCACCCATGAGTTTTTACATGCGTTTTTGAATCAGCACCAAAAAAAAGTTCATGAACTATTTTTTGGTGCTGTTTTAAAAACGCATGTGTTTTTTAGAAAACGCATGTGTTTTTTTAACATGGGCCTCTATGGAAAACACATGTTTTTGGATGGTACTAAATGGTTTTTGCTATTAAGGCATGCGGTTTTGCTATTAGGGCATGCATTTTTTGCATGGGGGCCTATGGGTGTGTTTTTACATGCTTTTTTAAAAACGCAGGTCTCCAAAAAAGCATGAAAAAACTGCAAATGTGACCCTAGCCTGAGCTGGAAGTAGCTTTTACAATGTATGTGTATGGAGCTTCAGAACGAGGCTCCATAGGCTTCCATTGTGAAAAAGACTTTCTGGTCACACAAGTGCAGTGTGATATCAATAGTCTGAAGAATGGTGATGTTACTCAAAGAAAAACTGGAATTAGACTAGGGTCACACTTGGGAAGTTGCATCTGTTTACAGGATGTAGTAATGGATCTGTTTTTTGCCTTGACATTTTTATGACATGTTTCTTTATTTTTAGCGCAAGCGTTAACGCATGCATTTCCCATAGACTCCCATGTTAAAAAAAACATGCGTTTTTGAAAAAGCTCCAAAAAACATTGCAGACCATGTTTTTAGCACAACTGGCAAAAACACATTGTGTCAAACGCATTGCACTTATGCCTAGGCAGCAGGTTCACAGTCTGGGTGTTATGCTTGACACTAATCTATCCTTCACCCCTATATACAATTTCTCACTCGCTCTTGCCGCTTGCACCTGAAGAACATATCTAGAATCTGCCCCTTTCTCACCATGGAAACAAAAACCCTAACTTTGGCCCTGATTTACTCCTGGCTTGGCTTTTGTAATTCTCTATTAATTTGCCTCCCACTCAGTAGGCTTTCCCCTCTCCAGTCCATCATTAATGTATGGCGTCCTGCTCACGCAGGTAGCCACAGACTTCTCAAATGCACAGCTGGGTTTCCACAGCAGGTACCTACTACATGCAAAACCTTCCATGCTGGCACAGTAGGGGGAGCACCACTTGCTGACCTTAGGCAAGATCCCCTATAAATACTGCTGCTGAGGGAGGAGTTAGTTAGAGTGTGCAAACACTAGGAAAGCTGCGAAGACGTCCTGTGGTCGGTGCCGCGGTTAAGCCCGAACAAGTGACCTGGAGTGGCCCTTCTACATCCCGCAAGCCTAAGTGGGACTGAAGGCAAGGAGCAGATAGCCAAGAGGGAGTGAGGAACTTGAGAAGGTTTGCCCAAAGAAGTTCCGGATATTGGGGATCTGCACCTGTAGGATACTCTAGGACCACAGAATACCCCGTCACACCATGGAGGCCTCGGCCACCCAGTTTTCCCCTGTGGGTCAAGAGAGGGAGCCAATCACAGCAGTACAGCACCACAGTGATCAGAGAGGGTAACCCGGAGACCGCACAGGAGGAGAAACAGACACCACAGTAGGGAGAGAGGAGGCAAGTCTGGCTACAAGCAGGCTGTGCTTCAACCATCATTACAGAGCAGAGGAGGCCTTATACCCACTTGCTGTGGGGACCCACTGTGCAACCTGGTCACTCGTCAGTGCCCTGGACAACTTTACCTGCTGAACACCAGTAAAAGGTAAAAGAGACTTTACAGTGTGCGTGTATCATTCCTCTCCATTCCCGCTACCCCTCATTCACTGTCCAACACTCCCCAGTCCAGCTACAGCTCCAATACAAGCTGTCCCTTCACACTATGCTGCCCTGGAGGCCCAGTCCTACCTGTGGAGGACTTTACCAACTCAGTTGCAGTACCATCTACCTCCGGCGGACTGTGGCGGCGCTGGTGGCATCTCACCAGAAACTACAGGTGGCGTCATGACAACAACTGCAAATAGTCCCCTGTAAATATAACCCCCTTTTTGGAAGATAGGCCCAGGACACGGGGTCAGGCGTGGCCGCCATTCCCCGTGACACCGTTAACACTTGATGCCCGACACCTGAGTACCCCAAAGCCTTGGCGCAACAAATGCAGCAGCCAGGATCACATATCTAGCTAACTGTTACTCAGAAACTTCCACTCTATGCCAATCATTGTACTGGCTGCCTATACACTATAGGATCCAATTCAAATGGCTTATTCTCACCCAAAAAGCTCTTCACAGTGCAGCACCATCCTACCTCTCTACCTTCCTTTCTGTCTATCACCCAACCCGTTCTCTTCGTTCTGCAAGTGACTTTAGACTCACTTCTGCATTAATCTGAACCTCCCACTCATGGCTCTATGACTTCTCCCGAGCTGCACCAATTCTCTGGAATGCTCTACCCCAAGAAATTAGGTATATCCACAACTTACATAGTTTCAGGCGCTCCCTAAAAACACATCTTTTTAGGGTGGCCTATCATGATCCCTAGTCAAAGGCATTTAGACATAGCCTATCTGCTCCCCCAGTCTCAAATGCATTATAAATAATGGTTGGTGGCCACTTATGCTGCTCGGATATATTCCCCATTTCCTCAAGTTGACTATACCTTCATTGTAAATAAGTCCCTGTACTTTGTGTCACCCCCACCTCATTGTTAGATTGTAAGCTCTTATGAGCAGGGCTGTCATTATTTTGCTTTAATTATTGTATTTTCTGATAACTGTCACATATGGTTGTTTGAATATGAATCTCTGAATTATGAAGTGCTGCGGAATATGTTGCCACTATATGAATAAAGATTATTTTATTATTATCATTATTATTATTATAGCAAATGTACCAAAAATACTTTAAATTTTTTTTATACTAAACGGCACTATTGACACATGCTGGTTGCAGCTGCTTAAAGTGAATTGAGTCAAATGCTAATCACTAAGGCCCCTTTCACATCTAATGCAGAGCTGTGTTTTGCTTCATTTGCGGTTCTATGCGTTTTTACTGCTACAAACGCATCAAAACGCTCGTGTTTTTGCTCCCATTGATTTTAATGGAAAACGCATAGAAAACGCATACAAAACCGCATATGCGTTTTCAAAAACGCAAAACACATGCGTTTTTTCAAAACCAGACCAAAACGTTGTTTGTGATGTTTTGGTCTACGTTTGCAAAAATGCATGCATTTTTGAAAACACACATGCGTTTTTGCATGCATTTCCATTAAAACCAATGGAGGCAAAAACGCTTGCGTTTTGATGCATTTTTTAGCAGTAAAAGGCTAGACTCAAATCTACCGTATATACTCGCGTATAAACCGACTTTTTCAGCCCAAAATCTGGGCTGAAAAGTCCCCCCTCGGCTTATACGCGAGTATATATATATATATATATATATATATATATATATACAGCCGCAGCCCTGGAGGTATACAGGCCCCCCCCCATCAAGCTCCAGGGCCCCCCCCTTGAGCGGCGTCCTGTAAAGGAATATCATACTTGCCAGTCTCCTGTCGCGCCGTCCGCAGCTGCCGACACGCGATCCCGGGCTTCATTCAGTGAGAGGTGTACTGAGAAGACCTGTGGTGACGTCAGAGGGGGGGCGTTCCCGGGCGTTCCCAGCGCTGATTGGCTGTTCGCGGTCATGTGATATGTATCACATGACCGCGAGTGCCCGGGAATGCCCCTCTGACATCACCACAGGTCCTGTCAGAAGAGATCTCACTTGGAACTGGGGATCGCACAGCGGCAGAAGGCGTCGGACAGGTGAAGTATTGATTCTTTTTTATTTTTCAGACCTCAAGGGGGGGGCCCTGGAGCTTGATGGGGGGGGCCTGTATACCTCCGGGGCTGCGGCTGTATACAGCCCTGGGGCTGCGGCTGTATACAGCCCTGGGGCTGCGGCTGTATACAGCCTGGGGCTGCGTCTGTATACAGCCCTGGGGCTGCGGCTGTATACAGCCCTGGGGCTGCTGCTGTATACAGTCCTGGGGCTTCTGCTGTATACAGCCCTGGGGCTTCTGCTGTATACAGCCCTGGGGCTTCTGCTGTATACAGCCCTGGGGCTTCTGCTGTATACAGCCCTGGGGCTTCTGCTGTATACAGCCCTGGGGCTGCTGCTGTATACAGCACTGGGGCTGCTGTATACTACCTAAGGGCTGCTGTATACTACCACTGGGGCTGCTGTATACACCACTAGGGCTGCTGTATATACCTCTGGGGCTGCATATACCTCTGGGGCTGCATATACTTCTGGGGCTGCATATGGGGCTGCATATACCTCTGGGGCTGCATATACCCCTGGGGCTGCATATGGGGCTGCATATACATATGGGGCTGCATATACATATGGGGCTACATATGGGGCTGCATATACCTCTGGGGCTGCATATGGGGCTGCATATACCTCTGGGGCTGCATATGGGCTGCATATACCTCTGGGGCTGCATATGGGGCTGCATATACCTCTGGGGCTGCATATACCTCTGGGGCTGTATATACCTCTGGGGCTGCTGTATACTACCACTGGGGCTGCTGCTGTATACTACCACTGGGGAGGCTGCTGTATACCTCACTGCTGGGGGTTGTATACCTGTGCTGGAGTCCACCCTCGGCTTATACGCGAGTCAATAAGTTTTCCCAGTTTTTGGGGGCAAAAGTAGGGGGGTCGGCTTATACACGGGTCGGCTTATACACGAGTATATACGGTATGTTTTTTTTTTTAAACCTGATCCGGTTTTGAGCTTTCAAAAAGCTCAAAACTGGATCAAGAAACGCTCCCCATAGGAGCCAATGCTAAAAACCGGATTGCTTCACACCGTCATACCGGTAGCCCCGCCCCTTTCATGACGCGGCCAGGCTCTAAGCACTGAAGCAAGCCCAGAGGGGGCGTGCATAATTAATAAGAGGGTGAGGGAGCAGCAGACAGCCCCGCCTTTGGTGGACATTTTAACAGACACAGAGAATTCACAGATGAGGAGGAGGTGATTATAACCTGTATTCTATACTAATCGTTAGGATCTGCTAAAGGGATGGCTATAAATCATAAAAAGGAGTGCAGGGACAGGTATATAGATATGGGGGGGGGCAGTTTGTGGGGTCATGCGCGCCGCTCTGAGGAGTCCGGCGCTTTTGTACATTACAGATTATAGCTGTTTAAGCCCACCTGAGTAGGTGTAAGGTCTCTAGGGGGACTGGATCCCCCCTAGAGACATGATTCAAACATTTATTTATTAAATAAATACTTTTAATATACACAGAACAGTTTGCTCATCCCTGCGGCAGCAGAGATGAGCAAACTATCCGGTAACCCGATTGCTCAGGATTACACATCCTGAGTAATCCGGTTATTGGATTGCGGGCTTCAGCAATCCGGTTCCCGGATTGCTGAAGGTATGATGAAAACTGCGTTCACCGCATCCGGATATGGATGCAGTGAACGCAATTCATGTTTAAAGTGTGACCCTAGCCATAATGCATAGAAATGCAAATGAAGCAAAACGCAGCCGTGCTTTAGATGTGAAAGGGGCCTAAAATATCTTTCAGTTCTTGCTCTACGATAGCTAATAAAATGTCTACAGGTAATGTAAACATTAATTCTAACTAGACACACACAATAAAGTAAAAAGTAGAAGGCTATTTTTTCAGCACACCATTTCTAGTTTTGCAGCTCTCAGCCAGTAAAGTGTGGTGAAAGGACTAAAGCTTAGGTCTGATCCAAAGTGAATAAAATGCCAAACAATAGAAAAACTTGTCCAACTTCAGCAATCAGGAATGATTGCAAGGGATATTTCAAATTTAAAATTTTTTTTATTGAAACATATTACAATATTACAATTGGAGACAATGATCTAGCCACATAGTGACTGAAATATACAAAACATATAAGATAATGCAATTTCCCAATAATACATAAAATACAAAATACATGTACATGACATACCACAGACAATACAAATCCTATTATCAAGATAGAAAATACGCTTTTCCACTGACTTATGTTTTCTTTATATACTTTATAATATATATTTTTACTAATGCTCTAGATGAGAAACAATAAGTTTTTCCCTTAACCTAGTATCCAATAGCTATATCTCTCCCTCTCTCATGCCCTTTTCTCTTCTCTCTCTCTATGTCTCTCTCTTCTCTCTCTGTCTCTCTCTCTTTCTTCTCCCCCTCTCATCCATGAACCAAAGCTATGTGTAAACAAAGTGTCTTTCAGATGTGTGAAGAGAAGATACAGTGTGTGGAGGTGCCCAGGAAACTAAGGAGCTGATTAGTCACTACTGTGCCGGTGCCAGGTTGTACCATGGGAAGCTAGAGATATCCTGCATACCAGAGGCCAAGAGAAGACATCATGACGTGATGAAGGATGGACTCAGCACAGAAGACAGAGGACTAATTATTACTAACAGGGATAGATATATTAGCCTAACTCCACCTAACCCCTATCTAATCCCACCTTGTCCTGGCCATTTCATGCCTACTCCCTAGAGTATAAAATGTAGTGTACCCGGAAATAAAGTTGAGTTGCTGTGACCATTGCCATTGCTTAATAAAGCAACGAACATATTATAAGTTTGAACCAGATTCTCCGTCTGATTTACTCTTATCTGGTACCATATGTTCATAGTCTAATTTGGAATGACTGGTGCAGGAGTGTATTGTCGCTACGACCTTGACAATTTGGCGCCCAAACAACATGGGGCATGGCCAGCGATTCGCGACCCCCACGGACCCGTGCCCGGATGCCCCTGGATGATACCCGTATCGGCTGACCTCAAGGACTGATCACCCTTCAAGGCACGGTAAGTGGAGATCACATTCATATGTGTGTCGCCCTTACTGTGTCTCAGCCGTTATTGGTTGATCTGAGGATGTCTTTTGGGTCCGGGGGGGGTGACCGGTCGAGTGGTGAGACCAAGCGCGATCCAGCGCCATGCTCCGAACCAGCAACAACGAGACGTAGCCCCCGGCTCGTCCCTGTATGTACACCACGCCTCCCTCGCCAGTCATCGTTCCTCATCCATTAACTCTGCCTGCGACTGTCAGTAATCAGTGATTCAGAGAGAGAGGTTAAAAGCATCTCAAGTTTCACAGACTGGGGACGGCACAGTGAGAGAGAGAGTGAAAGTGAAAGGAGACACACACATGATGTTATATAAAATTCAGGGATAAGCACATGGTGTACTAGGTTCTGTGCTTATGAGACGGTGACTCGAAAGTCCGAGTGCGTTGTGTATGTAGTTCCGCACTCACGAGAAGACTGAGGGGGGGCACGTGGTGTAGTTTGTTCCGTGCCTGTGAAGGATTATGAGCACGTAGTGTATTAGCTCCGTGGCTTATGAGTTAGAGATAAAGAGAAGGGTCTCTTTCAGAACTGTCGTTTGAAGCAGTTCTGAAACCCTCAGAATACCGTGGCAAGGCGATCTGTAAGCACCAAGGAGTTAGGACGACTGTAATAGTGTCCTGTGGTGTCGTGCTTAGGTACTGGAATTGCTAGAGGCACGTTGTGTACCTGGTTCCGTGTTTATTAGTTGTACTTAAGTGCTGAGAGCGTGGTTAGGTGGGTTGTAAGGGATCTGGTGTTGATCGCTGTTACCAGCGTCCTAACTGCAGTAGGGACGTAGTATTCTGTGAGTCATGTTGCGTCTCTTAAAGCAGAAGAAGTCCGTACCCCACAGGCTAGACGAGAATATTGTGGAAATTAAGACATTAGTAGGGTCACGGGAGGGTAAGAGGCAGTTAAGAATGTGAATAGGTTGTACAAGTATGTAGGGTTGCCTTTGTCAGGGAGATTACAGCCATCCGTGTGGCATGATCTTATTCAGAAAGCTGTTTTATTGAAGTCATGCCGACTGGCACTACACTCTGTTCACGGTCCGTCTATCAATATATTTTATTATTTTTTTTTCTGTCATGGAAAGTTCTTGAAGTTATAAAGAGTAAGTGAAGAGTTAGATATTAAGCCATGGGATCTCAGATAATGGCTAGAATTGTTAGTTGTATATAGCAACAAGTGTGAAACAGTTAATCAAATTTGTGAGCTCTGTTTGGGAGAGAAAGATTTCTTTTTTCTATTGTGTGAGTTTCAGAATTCCTTATCTAAACAGCTGTGCGCGTAACCTTGTAGAAGCTGCCTGTGTTGGAAGGAGGGGAGGAAGAGAGCGAAAGAAAGGGGCAGTGAAGGGGGGAATTTTCAGGTGCCTGACATGCACACTGGAGTCTTACCCGTCTTTCCAGGGATTCTGAATGGCAAAGACGGATTTTTCATATTTATGGTACTTGGGTACTAATAATAATGCCTAATATGGAATACAATAATAGTAATCAGATTTTTATTGATTTATATGAGTGAATGTTGTCAATAGCCACCTGCAGCACAGGGATAATTTAGCTAGAGATGTAGTTATGGCAGGGGGAAACTTTCCCTTATTTATGGTTGTTGTGTGTTTTAAAAATAAAGCTATCTAGAGGGAAAATTAATATACTGAGCGCCCAAGGGGAAATAATATATATATTGACGCTGTGGGTAGGTGGTACTAGACAGGAAAATCTAACTACAATGTGATGAAGGTATTGTTAAGTTAATGGATCCAGAATGTATAAGGTATGTCGATAAGCAGGAATATAGATTGTATTTTAAGGGGACACTCAATTGAGTCAATGTGAGATGTTAGAGATGGAAATTAGCAAGTTTGATGAGAAAAGCAACAGAAAGTATAGTTTAGAAAGTAACACAAAGTCGAGAAAAAAAAAAAAAAAAGGGGTGGAAAGACAAGAAAGAAGAAAGTACCTAGTTAGGTCCTTTATCAGGATTGTGGACATCTTGTAGGCATATCAAGGCCAAAGAGTTTGAAAATTTGGAAGGGAGTAGACTATCTCCCCCCCCACACCTCCTTAAATTCTTTCTATCAGAGCAGTCTTTGTTCCTTACTGTGTGAGAATATTTTTTGTAGTCCGTTATCTTTCCCCATATGGGAGGGGTGAGGAGGCTTTCTCTAGAAAATGCTGGTAGCAGGAATTTTGAATTAAAGGTGATGTTACATATGTCTGCTCTGATGTACAGCGCCCATATGTTCTGTAGTGTTTTACCATTTATTGTCCAGTAATAGTAATATATTCAAAATAACTAGTAGAAAATTGCAATTATATTGTTGAATAAAAATTTTTTTTTTTTAATCTCTGAAATTAATACAAATTTCTTTGAGTTTTTTTATTGCAGATATGTTTATAGACAAAAGAGATTTTTATGCTGGATAATGGTAGGATCCTCACATGAGGTAATCAGAATATTTGCTTCTGATTTGCACTTTCTGAGCGAATGGAGCGATTTCCGGTTGAAGAATTCCTTAACAATACGGTAAGCCTACTAAATGCAGTATTGGTATATTACGGTGAGGTAGACACCATGTTATCAGTCTAGGATGGTATAATCATACTGACAATCACCACAGGTGTCCTGTCCTCTCGGAGGTAGAAGGCAAGCTACAACAAAAGGTAGGAAAGGTAGTGGCGGGTGGTTGCCCCATCCCAGCCAGGTTGCGTCTGGTGGCCTGAGCCTCTCTATAGTCGACTGCCTTATAGGGACTGACCGAACCACTAACAGTGTTAAACTAGGAGTCGTGAGAGGGGACAGGGCAGGCCATGATGTCTCTCATCAGCAAAGGTTAGACTGGTTTCTGCTTGGCCTCACTTTACGCCTCAAAATAGGTCACGGGTGAGATCAGGTGAGTACCTCCTAGTTCGCTCCTGGTACAGGTAAGCTGTGTATACTATCCTGCATTATTCTTGCGCACAACACGTCTCAGAAAGGTATGAGTTTCAGACGGCAGTCGCTCCATGGGTTTTGGAAATTGCAAGTAGTGAGCGGACAAGGAAACCAAGAAAACTGTATAAAAATTATCCCAAAATGTGTAAATCTCTTTCTATAAACAATTGTGCTTATTTGCAGATATTTAAGAAGTTTATATCCTTTGTATACCCTCCGTAATGATAGTGGTATATGATAAAATGTTCAAGGGAGGATGAGTCTTGTACCTTTAAGGTTATATGTTACTAATAGTGTAAAACTGATACACAATTCCCCAGGCCGTTTCTAATATGAGGTTTCTTTCCCCTTCAACAGATTGGACTCTGAAAACAGCCAATGAATAGCGAAATTAATTTCTTCTATACTAACTGTAGAATCATATGACACAACCTTTTTCCTTGTAGCAATGTCTGAATATGTTATGTTGACTGTTCTACAATTCCCCCTCTTATTTTCAGATGAAGTCAATGAGATTAAGAGAGCCGATTTAGGGATAATGGGAGAACTCCATGTGAGGCTAGTGTAGGGTTCAGGTGCCTGGGGAAGGAGTCTCTAAGGTGTCTGGATGAAGAAATCCACTTCCCCTTCCCCATCACATGGACAGTCTCGAAGGACCTTTAGGGAAAAATTTTGTTTAGGGAGGATTTGTCAAGGTAGAAAATACGCTTTTCCACTGACTTATATTTTCTTTATATACTTTATAATATATATTTTTACTAATGCTCTAGATGAGAAACAATAAGTTTTTCCCTTAACCTAGTATCCAATAGCTATATCTCTCCCTCTCTCATGCCCTTTTCTCTTCTCTCTCTCTATATCTCTCTCTTCTCTCTCTTTCTCTCTCTCTCTCTCTTTCTTCTCTCCCTCTCATCCATGAACCAAAGCTATGTGTAAACAAAGTGTCTTTCAGATGTGTGAAGAGAAGATACAGTGTGCGGAGGTGCCCAGGAAACTAAGGAGCTGATTGGTCACTACTGTGCTGGTGCCAGGTTGTACCATGGGAAGCTAGAGATATCCTGCATACCAGAGGCCAAGAGAAGACATCATGACGTGATGAAGGATGGACTCAGCACAGAAGACAAAGGACTAATTATTACTAACAGGGATAGATATATTAGCCTAACTCCACCTAACCCCTATCTAATCCCACCTTGTCCTGGCCATTTGACGCCTACTCCCTAGAGTATAAAATGTAGTGTACCCGGAAATAAAGTTGAGTTGCTGTGACAATTGCCATTGCTTAATAAAGCAACGAACATATTATAAGTTTGAACCAGATTCTCCGTCTGATTTACTCTTATCTGGTACCATATGTTCATAGTCTAATTTGGAATGACTGGTGAAGGAGTGTATTGTCGCTACGACCTCGACACTATTGTATATATAATATAAATAAAAATACAGATATCAAATCTACAAAAAATCTCATATATGCATCAGTCGTTGAATACCAGTAAAAATACTTAAGATCTGTTCTGTAGATAGGACCTGCTGGGAAAGTAGAGTCCAGATGCTGAATCTTATGAATCACCTTTGAACGGAGATTAGCCTGCCAGTCACTGCCTTGAAACGGGTTGTTCACCTAGTGAATACCAGAGACTCTCATGCTGGATATATCTCCCTTGTGCATCTCCATACACATTGTTGTAGCGGTCTTTTTAAGCACTGAGGGTGAGGGCTGAATAATACATATAACTTGTGCAAGCAATAGCAAGTCTTCCTTGCCCTATACAACTCACAATGCATTTCCACAGTAGGTGCCTGTCTTCATCAGGTGGTGTCTCGCTGAGGGACATGTGGCAGGAGCAGCTCAGGGTTTAATATCTCTAGCAAAAGGACCTGGTGTCGCCTGGCAACAAGTATCTCTGGAAACAAGTATCTACACTGAAGGACTGTGATGAAGCACTTCCGGTTGAACAGGTCACGCGACCGTGCCCGTGAACAATGCGGGAGTGGCAGCAGGAGAGACAAGCAGATGATCCAGATGGCAGACCCGTTCTAATTAACAGAGGCATTCAACTGGGGTTGTACAGGGCTGCAGAACCTCATTAAGTTAGTGGCCATCGGCCCTCTTATTAATATTTACCCGTTACTAGAAATTTCACATTGCACTCCCTCTTTTCTTTATTTCACTTGTGCATGTCCATTACATGCTGAGATGCGCTTGACAGGGAACAGCTATTGGTCAGAGAATTATATTGTGTATCGATCATATGCTCAGACAAATGAACTTTAAGCTTACGGATTGTGGAACCCACACACTGTTTATTACGTCTAATACAGGTAATTATATAAACAACATCATTTGTGTTGTAATATTAAAACATTTACTTGGGTATGTTGTACTAGAAAGTCTGGAAGAAAACATAAACCGCACCTAGGCATGCTACATCTAAACAAGCCCTTAAAATCAAGCCAAGTTCTGTTAGATTTGGAAGAACCATCATATATAGAAGGAGGGAGAATACTAGACAGGGTCTTACATCTATTCAGAACAAAACGTATACCCTGTTGCAAAATACATGACAATTCATAATCCTGGTAAAGCAGGGGTGAATATTTTTTAATAATTGCAGCACTACCTGCATAATATCTACAATAAAGCGTAGATAATATTACGAAAATGGCAGTGGTGACACATGCTAGTTGCAGCTGCATAAAGTGATTTGAGTCAGATGCTAATCACTAAAACAACTGTCAGTTCTTACTTTAAGAAAGTTAAGAAAATATAAACATTAATTCTAAGCAGACACACACAATAAAGGTCGACCTAACCCATGTGGTGCCCCTGCGGTCTGGTTGCCACAGAGGGGTACTGCACCCAATCCACGGGTATGGTATTCCTGTCTGCAGTAAACAGGATGGTAAGACCAGACACCCAGAAACACACCCAACACACCCGGTCTCAGGGACAGTGGGTGAATCCAGTCAGTGAGACGGCTTAGGTAGTCAGTGGGATGGGGAGAGAGAAAGGTGGTGTGTGGGAAGTTAGGAAGAGCAGTCAGGAAGTAAGATAAGAGACAAAAGGGAAATACAACAGGAAATGGGAGTTCAGTAGGAGAAAAAGCTGGTGGAGTTAGCAGGAGAAGAAGGACCCAAAGGACTTGAGCAGAGATGAGGCTTGTCCCGGGTCCCGGAACAAGAGACAGCAGAGAGTCAGAGGGAGCCCTAGGGGCACGGGCAGTGAGCAATACACCCGTGCACCTGAATCTAAAGTAAAGTGGAGGGGCATGGAGCACCAGGGACCCGGCCCTGAAAATGGCGAGGAGACTCTACGCTCCAACCACAGAATGAGAGGTCCACTAGATCTAGAGGAGCTGTGGACAACATCCACTGAAAAGGCAGCCGTACTAGGGTCAGGGGACTTGGTCGACCACCCGAGAAGGCCGTGGCTGCTGGCTTGGGGCACTGTGGTGGGAGGCATGAGCAGAAGTTAGGAGAACAGGCAGCACTGAGGAAGAGAACAACCCAATAAGGAAGGAACATAAAGGGGTGTCCTGGATGACCTATCTTGGTTGCTGAGAACTGTTCGGACTGCAAATGAACCAGAACTGTCCCCTTGGAGCCAGAAGAGAAAAGCTAAGCAAACCGGGTTTGGAACTCAGAATTGGGTGCGAACTGTTATTTCTCGCCTCAAGAGCGGAAGACTGATAACCCGCGAGGCCGCAGGGCCCTGCATGTGAGCCGCTCTGCTGCTTCCCTGCAGCCAGATCAGCCCTTCTGGCCCTCCATTACCCAAATGCCTCCACACTGGATGCCTGGGGATCCTGCTCCACTCGTGGGGAGTGAAACCATCACGCTGCCATCACATCATCCCCAGAGGTCCTGGACCGCAGTGTCAGCCATCCATAGCCGACACCACAGGTGGCGTCACAACAACCACCCCAAGTCCCCTATTCCATAATCCTCCTTTTCCCCCTTTTTGTTTGACCGCGTCCGGGTCAACGGACTGGGTCACGCCACCGTGACATTTCCAAAGAATCCCGATCTCCCCCAGACAACATGGCCAGAAGCGAGGGCCGGCTCTGAGTACCCTACGGTTCCTAGCGGGGGGAATCAACACATGCTAGTTGCAGCTGCATACAGTGAATTGAGTGAGATGCTAATCATTAAAACAGCTTTCAGTTCTTATGGCCACGTTACACACACAGATATCTGTGACCAAATCTGAACAGATCTCTGGTTGCAGTGAAATCATGGACACATTGTTCCATTTTGTGGCTGTGCAAATGGAGCAATGTGTCCATGATTTCATTGCAACCAGAGATCTGTTCAGATGTTAGGTCACAGATATCTTGTGTGTAACGTGGCCTTTACTTTAAGAAAGCAAATAAAATATAAGCATTAATGCTAAGCAGACACACACAATAAAGGTCGACCTAACCCATGTCAGAGCTAAGGTGACTCAAACAACTTTATGTGAACATCACTACATGGAGTGCTCTTAATTTTCTTGATGTATTAGTGTCAGAGGTGTAGGAATTGATCTTATGTAATCTGAAAAGGTTTTAGATGTATTACAGCTCAGCAATTATATGACATTATGCCATACAGTTTACTGTAGCTTTGTAGACATTTAAAATGTGCCTCTGGAAAACTACAGTAAATTGCAAAACCGATATTACCTATATTTTTTAGTTTGTTACATTGACACAAACAATCCAAAATGTGTTGCCCATTTTGTGACACTTTTATGATCCATAGAGCATTGCTTGCAATGACAGTGGAATCGTTGGTGTTCCCAGAATAGTAAGAAATTGACCTTAATATCCCTAGCGTATTGCCTGGTAATTAAAGGACATTTGTTTCACATGCAATATTGGTTTTTCAATACTTTTACATTTACTATGTATAAGTGAGCAATATATCTATATTCTATTTTCAATTAAGGCTATAATCTATAATAATAGTCACCTAATACACATTTTATAAGTGGTCATAAACTTGTAAATAACTCATAAGAATGAAGTTACCGTATGTTAAAACCAAGCACACCATTATTTCTCTTATGAAATTCTCAATAAGTTAGATGTGTCACATGACCCTCTTCCCATTGAAAAAAATAAAGTTGGATCCAAAATGGCCGCCATGGTCACCACCCATCTGGAAGAGTTTTCCCCTTCCCATATACTAATGTGCCACAAACAGGAAGTTGATATAACCAACCATTCCCATTTTATTTAGGTGCATCCATATATGATGGCCCACACTGTACGTATACATGCAGACCTACATGTGCACACATACACATCCATACACACATACATATAAACAAAGTCCAAGGATAAATCCGGACACTACCGACTCTTGACCTTATACACACTCCACGCCGCTGTGACCTGCGCACATAGGGCTCTATTTAGGGCTAGGTGTTGCACAATCCTTTAAGTCTATTATTATACTGCTTTAAAGATGGAAAAAAAGGAGGCACTCACCATTCGATGCTCAGTATTTTTTAATGTACCTTTTTTCCAGGTTACATTACAGCCAGGGAAGGGGTGATGGAGGCCGACAACGGCACCGTTTCGCGGTGATTCCGCTTCAACAGGTCAGTACTCCACCCGTACTGACCCGTTGAAGCGGAATCACCATGAAACGGTGCCGTTGTCGGCCTCCATCATCCCCTCCCTGGCTGTAATGTAACCTGGCAAAAAGGTACATTAAAAAATGCAGAGCATCGAATCGTGAGTGCCTCCTTTTTTCTCATCTTTATAGACATACATATAAACATACACATGTGGCACCCCTGCGGGGGATTGCCACAGGATCCACCGGTGCAAGGAGGGAATTACACCTTGGTTTGCACAGCATCCAACACCTTCCATCCCAGACCTGAAGGGGAGCTCTTCTGGCTGCCTTAAGCCAGTTCCCCTTTAAAACATCCAGGCCTGAGGGGAGGAGTTAGTCAGTCCCAAGAGTCAGTCCCATGAGTTAGTCGGAGAGTGAGGAGTGAGGAGCTGGTCGCTGGGAAGGATGTAGGCCCAAGACCAGAGACCACTGACCGCTGTGTTGCACCCTAGAGAAAGGGCCGAAGGCAAACGGATGAAGCAGGGAATCAAGAGAGGGAACCAGTTAAGGTCTCCCTATAGTACACCCGGACACCGGAGTCCGATGATGCCAGCATTTAGTGCAACAGCAAAAGCCCGGAAGACTCAGGAGGTGTTCATCCCTAAAGCAAGTTAAGTAAGAGATGCTAAAACTGACCAAGTACAGGACCAGGGGCCACAGGAGAAACAGAGACCCAGCGGAAGGACCTCATAGTCAGTTCAGAGCAAAGCCTTGAGAGGGAGAAGAAGCTGTGGGTTCAGGCACAGGCAGGGCTCATCCGAAACCACAGAGCACAGAGACAGAGGAGGCCTCACAACTTTCTAAGGTGGAAGTCCCAAGTTGCACCGGGGACCTGGTTATTTCTCTGGACTGTACCTGTCATCCTGTCACCAGTAAAAGGTACCGAAACAACCATCACTGTATGTGTGTGTGCCTGTTAACCACCGCAATTTACCGCCTGCTTTGCAAAGATGCAACTACTACTCCCCTCATCCATCCCCGCTGCCCTGAGGTAAAGCTCCACCTGTGGGAAGCTGTACCACACTCTCCTGCACGCACAATCACCACAGCGGCCAGCTGCAGCACGGGTATACCCGTTACCAGGTACCATAGGTGGCATCACGTTACCAATTCCCTTATTCCCCACCATTCCCCACCATTGAGGGTCCAGGCATGGGACCAGGGACTGGCTAGCCGTGATTCCCCATCAAAGCCGCAATCAGCCCCGGTACCCGAGTACCCCTTACCCTATCGACCACCTCACACACAGTATAATGTCCCCCCATATACATAAACACATTATAATGTCTCCACACTAGGGATGGGCGAATCTACTCGCTAGGACTCGTTACTCGGCGAGTAGTAAGGGACTCGCAGGACTCGGTACTCTGCGAGTTTCCCAGTGATTACTCGCACGAGTCCAATGCAAATCAATATCAATCCTAGTTTTGTCAGAAACGCTGACTAAACTAGGATTGCCATTGTTTGCATTAGACTCGTGTACTGTGCCAGTGATAGCAGGGAAACTCGCAAAGTAACTGCTGTTACATTGCGAGCCGAGTCCAGCTGTCTGCTCTGTGCAGCTCCAGGGTCCTAGAGCCCGCCTGCTCACAGACATGATGTAGCAGTACTGAGATTGTTCTCAGTCTGCTCATTCCCTGTGCATAGACATCTATCTATGCACAGGGATGTAGCAGAGAGGACATCGCATTTTGGACTACGTCGGACGGAAGAGGATTTTTTTAATTAAAGATGGAGTCCCTAATAGCTTTTTTTTTTATTTCAAATAAAAAATTTTCTCTCTGTTGTGTTTTTTTAACCCTTTATTGGAGATTCTTAGTGGCTGGGTCAAACGTGGCCTGACATTAAGAATCTTGGGCTTAATACCAGCTTGTATAACAAAGCTGGTATTAACCCCTTTATTACCCAGCGTGCTACCGACACCAGGGCCGCTGGAAGAGCGGGGTTCAGCGCCAGAGGATGGCGCTTCAATGAACGCGCCATCTTCTGGGGCGGCTGCGGGCTGCAATTTCCAGCGGGGGGTGCCCAGAAATCTTGGGCATCCCTGCGCTGCGGATTCCAGCCCCCAGCTGCTTAGCTGTACCTGGCTAGACATAGAAATTGCGCGGAGCCCCACACATTTTTTTTAAATTATTTCATGAATTTCAGAGTCAGAGTCTCAGAGTCAGAGTCTCAGAGTCAGAGTCAGAATCTCAGAATTTCATGAAATAATTTTAAAAAAATGCGTAGGGCTCCGCGCAATTTCTATGTCTAGCCAGGTACAGCTAAGCAGCTGGGGGCTGGAATCCGCAGCGCAGGGATGCCCAAGCTTTCTGGGCACCCCCCGCTGCAAATTGCAGCCCGTAGCCGCCCCAGAAGATGGCGCGTTCATTGAAGCGCCATCCTCTGGCGCTGAACCCCGCTCTTCCAGCGGCCCTGGTAGCGGTGGCACGCTGGGTAATAAAGAGGTTAGGGCCAGCTTTGTATTATCAGCTGGCCCTAAGCCCGAAATTTATGGCGGTCACGCCAATATTAGACATGACCGCCATGAATTTCTATTAAATTGTTTTAAAAAAAACACAACACAAAGAAAAATTTTTATTAGAAATAAAAAAAAAAAGCCATTAGGGACTCCATCTTTAATTAAAAAAATCCTCTTCCGTCCGACGTAGTCCAAAACGCGATGTCCTCTCTGCTACATCCCCTGTGCATAGATATAGATGTCTATGCACAGGGAATGAGCAGACTGAGAACAATCTCAGCTCTGCTACATCATCTCTGTGCACAGACATTCATGTTTGTACACAGGGAATGAGCAGACTGAGAACAATCTCAGCTCTGCTACATCAGGCAGCAGGCGGGCTCTAGGACCCTGGAGCTGGCAGCCAACACACAGAGAAGACAGGACTCTTATCTGTGCGAGTTTCCCAGCGATTACAGTTGCAAAGTAAACGAGTCCAATGCAAATAAATGACAAAACTAGGATTGCTTCAGGCTGAAGCTTCCGAGACACATCTGCGATTTGTAAATCTCACACTACTCGCTATTACTCGCTTCCCCATTCATTAACATTGGACTCGCTAGACTCGCAACGAGTAGCGAGTCCTGTGCTCGGACTCGCTAGAGTCAAGCGATTCCGAGTAATTTAGGATTCGCCCATCACTACTCCACACATATTTATACACATGCACATAAATGCACACACACAATTAATGCATTGTAGCATTCCATGGCTTAGTATCAGCACCATCTGCTGGAGATTTCATATATCTGTATAGTTCAGTTGCAAGATATAGAACGTCTCCCAGAATGCATTGTGGTTACCTCAGTGAAAGAAACCATTTTCATTTTTGCCTCAGATAAGAGAATATGTTGAAACCCTCATCTGCCTGTTCTAAATTAAGCTTGTTCAGGAATAAATGATAAGATAGAGTATGTATTGTCTCCTACTGTGTACGGCTATAGGTATGTATTTTGTTTACTATTCAGTCATATAGTCTCTATACACTTTTGCTGTATCACCAAATAGTTTTACATTACCCTGTCATATCTATTACCAATAAAGAAGGTTATTGTTGAACAGCCTCATTGGCTGGGGTCACACTTGATCCATTATTGGCCTTGGATCCATTATTGGCATCATTTTTTGAACATTTTTGTTCTAAGTCCAAAAACTGATGCCAAAAACTGATGCTGCACTTAAGTGTGACTGAAATGGTGTCAGGTTTCTTACTGGACCCAAAAAACGCTGCTAGTAGCGTTTTTGGGTGCAGGAAAAAACTGATCCGTTTTTTTAACATGGGGCCCTATGGGAAAATGGATTCTGCATAAAAATGGCACAAAAAAACTGATCCAATTTTTAGAGCATTGTTTAGGGAAAAAATGACAAAGGCCAGGGTCACACATACCCATGCACTTTTTTAAGCCCTTAGAAAACCGGATCCGTTTTTTTTAAGGGTGCCAAAAGTGTCCCCTTAGGTCCTGGACGTTTATTGGAATTTTTGGACTTTTTTCACCAAAAACGCATATGTGTTAACGCATGGTGCCTATATGTACCATGCGTTAACGCATGCGTCTCCCACAGGGTCCCATGTTAAAAAAACACATGCGTTTTTTTACTGCACCCCAAAACAGCTGCTAGCAGTGTTTTTGGGATGCCTAACAAAAACGCATGCATTTTTTGAAAAACGCACACATGCGTTAAAGCATATGCGTTTTTGGACTTTGAAAAAAAAAGCTCAAAATGTTTCCAAAAACGGATTTAAGCCAAAAATGGATGGTATGTGTGACCCTGGAAAAAGTCGTAAAAACACAGAGCTGCACAGGAGAGTCAGAAAGCACCCTAAAAAAACGGATCAGTTATTGAGAACAAGGGAAAAACGGATGCCCAAGTGTGAACCCAGGCAATCTTAGATAAAATACAGGAAGGTTTATCTGCGTGTCTTATTGCACAATCTCTCAACATGTGTGAATGTGGCACCCCGCCGGTTAGGCCACCACCAGAGGTACTGCACTCCTACGGTTAAGGAGTGTAGTGCCCCTGTTCTCTAGGTGCTGGGATGGTACAGTTGAGGCCACAACAAAAAAACACCACGCGGCGACAGGCCCTGGGACAATGGGAGGACCCAGAGAGAGGGCCTAGGTCACAAAAAGGGAAACAGGAAGTAGGAGTGACAGTAGAAGGAGACCAGAGGAGTAAGATCGACTGTCGAGGAGTGGTAGTCGGGAGGGTCGAGGGGTGTGGTGCCCACGGGAGGAAAAGACTGACTGACGGAGAGAGAAGAGCCCTAGGGGTGCAGATGAGACATCGATTGCGCAAATCTGACGAGACAGAGGGGTTTGTGGATGACCTAGGGACCCGGCCCTGAATACGGTACAAATACTTCATACTCGAGTCTTCCCAGACCCTGGAGTGGGCGTGTCATGAGAACAGTGCAGTAACACATGTGCTTAGAACAAACTTAGAAGATCAAACCATAAAGAGCCAGCCACTATTCATGCAGAACCTGCATACGGATATCACAGCTGCCTCCCAATGGACACCTTGAATTATCAGACCATATGGAGCCTGCGATTGTCCATGCAAAGCCCACATACGGATATTGTAGCAGTCTCCTAAAGCTCACATCATGTCTTATTGTCGAGCATCTTTCAAGACAAGATCATCGACTCGAATTGTTTGCCAATCTCAAACTCAAGTTGTTTTTGGCGGTGTTCGAGTCATTCGCTGAATTCGAACAATTTGGTTGTTTGTAGAGACATCTAGTTTTGCATACTCTGATAATAAACTATCAGCTGGTTATTGCGCCAATCAAGCAACAATGCAAAGATAAAAAGAGAAAGGAGAGGCGCAATGAGAGGGACCCGCTCCCGCTCTGGAGATAAGAAAGTTATGATAAGACTCTCACCTGAAGAGGTTGTGCTGAACCCGCACCTGATGAAGATGGCATGCCGCCATTGAAACGCGTTGTGGAATAAAAGCTGAGTGTAATTAGTAACCCCCTGGGTCCTCCTGTGTGAGAGCTCCTTAAAACACAAATTTTTTTCTGCACATATAAATCAAGCAACAATGGACTTTGCCAAGTTCCTTGCTCTATATGAGCTGGTCACCAAGGGACTTGGAAAGTTCTGCGATTGCATTGAAAACTGCAGAGCTTGGCGAGCCTCCTTTAAAATGCCATCAGAGACATAGGTCTATCTTGCAGTGAAGAATTGGATCTCCTGATGAAATGGCTTGGAAGTGATTCTCTGGACATGCTAAGAGGATTAGGGACATTAATTTGAATTTTCCAGATCTTGGTCTCAAAAGAGTCTTGGATAGACTTGATGAATATTACGGTGTCAGTAGAAGCCATTGAAAGTATTCTTGTTTAAGAATAAAGACTTTCCTGAGACAGCAAACAAAGACTACCCTAGACTTAGAGCACTAGTTAATGGAGTTGTGTGGGACAAAGGAGATCTAGTGGGATTGACATTTCTTGACACTGGGAGGAGTGTGAATCCCATAGTTCAAAAGCTCCAATACAAACTGCAAGAATAGTGGGTCGCACATGGTTCTACGTATAAATAGACCTATAATGTACCATTTCCTCCATTTAATGCCTTTGTAGATTTTGTCTCTGAGCAAGCAAGAATTAAAAATGATCCTAACTTTGATTTTATGCTGTCATGTGCCAACACCTCTTTCAGTAAACCTCATAGAGCAATGGTAGAGGCAGTACCGACTCCAAATTTTTTGGGCCCCGGGCGAAAGAGTCTTAATGGGCCCCTTTTACACTCCGCCTTCACCCCTCCAAATTATATGTGACACACACAGCTCTGCTACATGCCCATAGACATAGATGGCTCTGGTACACGCACAAGTAGACACACAGCTTGCTAGATGCACACTACACATAGTACACACACAGCTCTGCTACATGCCCATAGACATAAATGGCTCTGCTACACGAACATATAGACACACAGGTCTGCTACATGCACACTACACATAATACACACACAGCTTTACTACATGAACATACAGATGCACACACAGTTTTACTACATGAACATACAGACACAACACACACAGCACTGGTACATGCCCAATTCATGCACATACAGGTGCATGCAGGTCTGCTACATGCACACAACACATACAGATACACATATGGCTCTGCTACATGGACACTACATACCCAGCTCTGCTACATGTACAATGCATACACATACAAACACACACAACTCTGCTACATGCACATACAAACACACAGCTCTTCTACGTGTACATACATTTACACAAATACAGATATACACAAATACAAATACACACACATACAAACACACATACAGACATAGATACACACAGAGACACACACACATACAGACACACACACATACTGTACATACATAATCAGACACACACATACAGATACACACACATACAGACACACACAAACTTATATTACCACATTCAGATATCTTGATCCAAGCAGAGCAGAAGATTAGGTGCTGGGAGCTACATGGAAGTTGTAGAAGTTAAGCAGAAGCAGTTTTTTTTAGGAATTTGATTTCAGTCATTTGATCAGTCGCATGACTGGATATGGCAGGTCCTTCAGCCTCCATTCAGCTCTGGGTAAGCTTGTTCTCCTGCTGTGTACCGATCACATAGATCAGTGCAGAGCAGGAGAGAAGAGAGGGAGGGCAGCTGTCTGTGAGTGAGTCTTCTGTGCTTCCACTCACAGACAGCTGTGGGCCCTCTCACTGCTTCAGCCCCGGCATGTGCCAGTATGCCGGGAGCTAGTGCCGGGCTGGGTAGAGTCCACAAAAGTAATGTTTCTTCCTCAGGTACAGTCCATAAGAGTCCAGTTTTCATAAAGGAGAGACAAATCCAAGGTTCCAAGCAAACAGTGTCCTTAACAAGAAGCCACACTTCTTACTTAATTGTAGAGCTTTCAGGGAAAAGAAACTAGAATAGTGCGAAGCCTTCTTTAAAAAGAAACACCTCATGCTACAGATTTTGCTCTTCAACATCGCACTTCACCAGAGACTGTGAGATTAGTGGAAAATGTGCTGAATGTGACAGTACCACATACAACACAGCTCTACACCCTGGACCACCATCAGGGATTTTGCCACAAGTTCAAGTGCAAAAGCATTTAGCTAAAAGACACAGATATTGATACTCCAGCAGTTACTTCTAAATGTACATAAATTTATAGAGAACCTACAGGAGGCAAGTCTTACTCTAAGGCCCAGTTCACATCTAAGGCTGGGCTGCGTTTGCCTTTGTTTGAATGCGTTTTTACTGCTAAAAATGCATCCAAACACATGCGTTAACGCACCCATAGGCTGCAATGCAAAAGACATTGCAAACGCATGCAAAAACACATGTCATTTTGCAAAAACACAAAACGCATGCGTTTTTGCAAATGCAGCCCTAGATGCAGCAGCCCACATTTTTGCTGCATTTGCAAAAACGCATGCATTTTGCTTTTTTGCAAAATGACTTGCGTTTTTACATGCGTTTGTAATGCATTTTGCATTTCAGCCTGTGGGTGCGTTAACGCATGCATTTGGATGCGTTTTTAGTGGTAAAAACGCATATAAATGCAGGCAAATGCAGCCAAAATCCATATGTGAATAGGCCCTAAGATATCCCCAGTCAAAGTCTACCCAGCAGATGAAAGGGACAAATCTGTAAAAGCATGTGACGGTATGGTAGACAGCTGGTAGGAGCAAGAGGCTACATAGCTGAGTCTATAGATGCTCCATGAATTAGCCCTTACCTACTATGCTGGAGTGTGGCCAGATTTCCGACAACAGGTCCGAGATACCTATGCCTGAAGCAGCATCATATCATATCAAGTGTATAGCTAGCCTGATCCCAAATTAATCCAGAGGCTCAGATAGTCTTGCTTCTTGGAAGAGATATCTTACGAGTTCACAAGGCTAGACAGCAGATCAATGGCTCCCACAATGCTCCATGTGCCTGGAGACTTGTCCTAGGATGGGTTATTGCAAGAGAGGTTTGTTTAGGATGTACAAACAAGCCAACAACAGTCAGCAGTACGCTCAAAAATGAATGTCTGTCTCTCCTCAAACCATTATATTAGTAAAAAAGAGAATTGCTGGAACACTAAACATGACATGAATATGAAAAAGCTAATGGCTAATGAGTAATGGAAAATAATGAAACACAGGGCAATGGGTACAGCTAAAGGTATATATGGAATAGGATCACAGTAAATACTGTACTAGAAAAAGGAATGAGAGACTTAGCTTCTACACTGGCGCCACTGTGAAGAGCCCGGTAACTACGCCAAAGTGCTCTCATCTTGCCGGGTCCTACGCTAACACTCTGTGCTGAATACTACTGCTTGAATGGGTTTATAAGCCTGTGGATACAATTAAAACCAGCTGGGATGGTGTGTCTCAGGACTAGGGCTACAGTAAAATGGAAGAACAGGCAAAGCTACAGGGTGGGGGAAGGGTGCACAGTCCCAAAAAAGGCATATATTATAAGAGAGAAGGACTGGCATCACCTAATGTTAAGGTGCAAGCATAAAAACCAATGTTATCATGAAAGAAAGAAAAACTCTGGTGCCTTTAGTCCACATTACGGACTGGCTTCCTGTATAATTTGGTTTCTTATCTGCCTGTGTCCCAAAGATGGGCCAAGACAGGTTATAGCACGCTTTCTAAACTTTAAGGACAAAGAAAAACTACTTAAAGAATATAAATCCAAAAAACTCCCACTGATAATAAAAGGTCACAAAGTCAGAATGTATGAGGACTATTCGGCCGAATTAGCCCGCAAGAGGAAATCATTTAGCCCGGCATGTTCACTGCTATATAAAAAAAATGTCAGATTCCAACTAGCATATCCAGCCATCTTGAGATTCAGGGACTGGAATGGAGACACGAAATCTTTCTCGAATGGCAAATTAGCCTTACAATATCTACAACAAGGCCCCACAGAGCCAGCGAAAGACCACCACACAACGGGAGACGCAATGCCCCCCATACCCCTGTCCCAACAATCCTACGCAACTAAAGCAGCCTTCACACCAGACCCCAGAAGCGATAGACATATGACAGAAAGCAACGGCTCATGGTCTAGAGTTCACCACAAAAAGAAGGACAGAAACGGCAACAACAACAGCCTCAACGAGAGACTCACTCAAAAGGAACACCATCTGACGCCAGATAAAGGGGCAAAGGGAAAGCCTGCGTATTCAGGAGGAAGATGAAGCAAATCGAGCAATTTGCATCCGATTGAAAGCCTTCTCTTGTCGAACTCTGGCTTTATCCCAATACCAAGGAAATAGAAGAAAGAAAGAAGTAATTCCTCTTTTTTTCTTTTTCTTCTTTCTCCCCTTCCCCCCCCCCCCTCTTTCTTCCACCTCAGGGGTACACATGGATGTAGGATGTTTTGCTCTTTCTGAGCTACAGGGAATACCAAAGGCGCAGTCCGTAAAGGGCACACGCAGAATAAGGGAAGTCACTAATCTGGGTAACATTTTGCCGAGGAGAGAATACGGTGGGAAATGCTCTCTCTCGAGTTGGTTAATTTTTGGAAAAGCTTTTGTTTTTGTTTTTATTGATAATTTTGTTTATATCTCAAAGTGGACTACCAATATGATCCTTAGTGTGCAGGATGGTAAATGTTTGTACATATCTCGAAATTGTAAAATCACATTGCCCTTTTCACAAACAATCACCCAGAAACTAAACATGGAAAAAAGGGTTGAAGATAACCCTGCACAACATCATAGGAATTGGAAATGATACGTCTGGTGTCATGGAACGTAAAAGGATTGAGATCCCCTAATAAAAGGTTCATGGTATCTAAAAAAATTACAGGCAGACATAGCCTTATTACAGGAAACTCATTTGCTTACACATTACATCCAGAAGTTATGGGTGGGGTCAGCTTGGATATCAGTGGCTCAGAATAGAAAAGCAGGAGTTCTGATATTAGTCAATAAACACCTGGCATGCTCACCACTATCCGTCTCCCAGGATCAAGAGGGAAGGCTCCTACATGTAATATTGAAAATACGTGAACAAACGTTTAGTATCTATAATGTTTATGCGCCGAATGGCTCACGTACCCAATTTTTTGGAGCGCTTCACTCGAAAATTCTGGGCGACAAAGAACCCAAAATCATTATAGTAGGTGACTTTAATGAAGTAATGAAGGAAGCCATAGACAGACAAAGAATCGTAGTAGGAGAAACAAAGAGCCAAGTGGGTAATAGAGGTCCAGAAACATTGGCACACATGACAAAATCACTGGGTCTAACTGATGTGTGGCGGGTCCTCCACCCACAAGATTCCGAATTCTCACACTTCTCTCGCCCTCATTCCTCGTGGTCCCGCATTGACATGTTTTTCATAAACACCCAATTGATGCGAGTCACAGAGGAAGCAGTGATAGAGAATATGATTATATCGGACCATAGTCCGGTACGTTTCAACCTATTAGATTCACAACCTAAAGGTACAGATATACTTTGGAGATTCCCCTCACACATGGTATCTAATGGCGATTTCAAAACTAAACTCAAAGAATGGTGGTCTAGGTTCTCCATTGATAATGACATACATAAGGAAGATCATAAATTATTCTGGGGGGCAGGGAAGGTAGTAATAAGAGGCCAAATTATAGCTCATATGTTGACGCAAAAGAAAAAAAATCGGGGAAAAGTTCATTAAGGCTAGTGAAAAAGTGGCAGATAAATACAGGATGTTTCGCCATTCCCATGACCCTTTAGATAAACAACATTGGATGGAAGCTAAAAAGGAATACGAGCATTGGGCAGAACAGAGGGAAACCCTAATTCGAGCACAACTAGATGTAGACCTCAATAAATATGGGGACAAAGCGGGTCGTTTAATGGCTAGACTGGAAAAGGTAGGAACCACTTAGACCCAATTATGGCTCTCAAGCAGAAAGGAGGTGCCATCACTACCAATCCGAAAGAAATAAACTCAATCTTTGAGAATTATTACCGTCATCTATATAGTACAGAAGCTGAACAGATCCAAGGAGCAGACAACTGGCTGGCGGGGATACCACTCGACTCTGTTTCTGAGACAGACCTGGCGATTCTAAATGGGCCTGTAATGGAAGCTGAGGTTGACATGGTCATCCGTCATCTGGGAAATAACAAAGCACCAGGCCCTGACAGTTTTTCTGGGGAATTCTATAAAATCCTCCGCGAGGAACTGACTCCGCTACTGACCAAATTGTTTAACGCTATGACTGAAGGAGACCTCATCCCAGATGACTCTAATGTAGCCTACGTCAAATTATTACCTAAGGGCGACAGAGACAGAGAAGATCCAGCAAATTACAGACCCATTTCACTAATAAACCTTGATATTAAAATCTTATAAAAAATAATGGCGGATAGACTGGCCCGGATTCTCCCTGATCTTATTCAAAAACAACAGACGGGGTTTGTTAAAGGCAGGTCGGCTGTGACTAACGTCCGGAAGGCCCTTATAGTTATGGACGCGGTGAGAAATGGAACAGACAAAAGGGAGGGAGGCCCGGCCATGGTCACTCTCGATGCGGAAAAGGCTTTCGATAATGTGAGGTGGCCGTGGCTGGGCTTAGTCTTGAACCAAATGAAAATACAGGGGAGATTCCGCCAGTTCCTACAAACTCTTTATGCTAACCCGACAGCGAGGGTACATACGCCAGGATTTTTATCTCCTAAATTTCCCCTACAAAAAGGAACCAGGCAGGGCTGCCCATTATCCCCACTTCTGTTTAATCTGGCTCTGGAGCCGCTGGCGAGGTTCATAAATAATCATAGCTCATTTAAAGGCATCATGGTGGGACAGGCAGAAATAAAGTCTGCTATGTTTGCAGATGATATAATTCTCTTTATGCTAGAAAGAAATGCTCTGCAGCACTCGGTTACTACCAAAGATGTACATGTGCTAACAAGCTATATATATATATATATATGAGAAAAAAGTTAAAAACTTACGTTTTTTCAAAAAACTCAAAATCATATCTTTTTATTCTGAAGTTCTTGGTACATACATTGGCCAATGTCTGTTTGCTCGTCGACTGCGACAAAGTGACTTCAGGCCCGACGAGTCCTACTCTGATATCCCTATCCTCCTTGTCCACCCCCCACCTCTCAGTGGGCAGACCCCATCTCAACCTTAGATCACCTGCAGTCAACAAGGGTGCAATTGCAGCATGGAGCCAGCAACTCCATAAAATACAAAGCAGAAAAAAAACTGCATAGCACTCACAGACTAATGTGAACCGGTGCCAGCAGGGATGCTGAATCAAATAACTAGAAAGAAATGCTCTGCAGCACTCGGTTACTACCAAAGATGTACATGTGCTAACAAGCTATATATATATATATATATATATGAGAAAAAAGTTAAAAACTTACGTTTTTTCAAAAAACTCAAAATCATATCTTTTTATTCTGAAGTTCTTGGTACATACATTGGCCAATGTCTGTTTGCTCGTCGACTGCGACAAAGTGACTTCAGGCCCGACGAGTCCTACTCGTCGGGCCTGAAGTCACTTTGTCGCAGTCGACGAGCAAACAGACATTGGCCAATGTATGTACCAAGAACTTCAGAATAAAAAGATATGATTTTGAGTTTTTTGAAAAAACGTAAGTTTTTAACTTTTTTCTCATATATATATATATAGCTTGTTAGCACATATACATCTTTGGTAGTAACCGAGTGCTGCAGAGCATTTCTTTCTAGTTATTTGATTCAGCAGCCCTGCTGGCACCGGTTCACATTAGTCTGTGAGTGCTATGCAGTTTTTTTGGCCTGTATAATGAGACACGCAGTAGAATGGATAAATCATACGGAAAGATACTCAGATACACAACTAGAGATGGCTTTCTGTGACCCATGGGACAGATGTTCACTGCTACATACTCCCTTGCCAAATATACCGAAACATATCAAACACTCAGTCGCCTTTAGGGACACAGTCATGACCTGGAAAGCAGTGAGAAAAAAATGTAAACTATCATGGAGAATGTCCAAATACCTCAATCCGTGGGCCAATCCTAGCTTTGAAATGGGAAGAAGCAATAAGCTATTTGAACAATGGAAAAGGAAGGGGTAAGAAAGATGGGAGACTTGATTCACATGACAGACAGACGTTGGTTGACGTATCAAGAGATCACGGACAAGTTCAACCTTGAGGGCCCGCAAGTGCTTCAGTATCTACAACTGAAACACCAGACAATGCAATTGCTCACTGATGTCTCTAAGGAAACAACATCTAATCCATGTGACAAATTAGTTAATTTAGACATTTCTCAAATGAACATTTCTGTGCTATATAGAGGGCTACGGGAGATTTTAGTCCCGGAAGGATCGGAACATGTTTTCACTAAATGGATCAAATTTTTACCCTCTGAGGATGTGGTAGATGGGGCTCTAGCAGGACTAGAAAAAGTGAGGAGACACATAGTGAACGAACAATGGAGAGATACCCATTTTCGGATTATCCATGGCCTTATATACGGTTTCAATTTTCCTCGATCCGTTAACAATCCAGACAGATTGACCTGTTGCCCCAAGTGTCAACAAGATAGAACTGACATGATCCATGGAATTTGGAAATGTGCTAGGGTACAAGAATTCTGGCTAATGATCAAGAACATGATCATTGACATATGTGGTCATGCGGTGGAGTTGACACCCATGAACTATATATTCCAGGACCTTGATCCATTTTGTGGGCAGAATTCGGGGTACCACCTGGCACATGTTCTAATATTACTAGCTAAAAGATTGCTACTCTCTTACTGGCTGCGAGCTGATTTGCCTGGACAATCGGATATCTTAAAGGGCTTGTCCTTAGCAATGACCATTGATAGAAGGGAAACTTTAAGAGACACGGAAGGCATGATGGGAACCTTTATGAAAAAATGGAGAAGATATATAGAGTCACGGGAAACAGATGATGAAATTCGACAAATTATGAATCCATTCAGGGGGACCTCTTGGTACCTCTTAGAGGACATTAATCACTCCTTGGGAAAACTGGGAAATTAGAGAACGGGCAATCAGAGACGAGATAAGAGATAATTTCGAGATACCATATTGAAAGTTTCAAATCAATCTGCCTTAATGTACACTTGGAGATAAGGATCATTACTGCACATTATTGTCCTCTTCAAAGTTCTAATGTTTTGAAATTTGTTTTAATTTATGTTGATGATACTTATTTTGGAAAATACGATTGTTAGGCGAACAATACATGATGTACTTCAGCTACGGGACAATATCCCTATCCAATGTTTTTGAACGATGTATGTTATGTGTTGTACTTTCTTTAATAAATATGATATTTCAAAAAAAAAAAAAGACTCAAAGACAACACTTACCTCACAATAGTAAACAAGCCTACAAACAATTTTTCTCAAAGAATATGCAGTAAATCCAAGATGAGAGACCATTTCTTTACCTTCATGGAGCCTTTGTTTGGACTGTATCACCTGAAAAGCAAGGGCAGATCAGGGTGGTATTTGACTTAAGTGCTAAGCTTGAAGGCTTTTTATTAAATGATGTTTTGTTATCAAGCCGGATCTGAACAACAAGCTCTGAGGAATACTTCTCTGTTTCTGTAGAGGATGTTGCCTTCACAGCTGATATCCAATAGATATTCCATTGCTTTCACATTAAAGAAGAACATAGGAATTTCGTGGGATTCCTGTGGTACAAGGATAACAATCCTTCAAAAGATGTTACTGAGTTACCATATGAAAGTACTGATCTTCAGTAATACTCCATCTCCTGCAGTGGCCATCTACGGGCTGAGACGCACAGCTTAAGAGATAGAAGGAAAGTATGGAGCAAACATCAGACTTTTAGTTGAGAAGGATAACTATGCCTTCCAAGTCAATAATAACAAAACCCTCCACTCACACAGGCACAGGAGTACCTTCAACTATAAATGCCAGACTGTTAACTCCAATTTCCAACAATCCTGACGACCCGGCTGTTCTCAGCCCAGTGTTTCTGCTTTAGCAGAAAACTAAGACCGCTTGCTCTTCATCTGGAGAATTCAATAGTAAGGACTGTTATAGAAGCTGATGGAGACCTCAGTGAGTCAACACTTGTCCTACCACAGTTCGCGGATTCATTAATTTGATTGTCAGAGGCTGCAAGGACAGGATGCTTTGTTCTCCACCATGACCTCCAATGAAGCAGCGCTCAGATTGCAATGTGGCTGGCCGAGAGAAGATGTTGCAGAGGATTGAGGATGGGTATGAGGGAGTAAATAAAGATGAGTCAATAATGTGTTTTATGTTCTAATAAAATGTGTTTTATCTCTGTGTGTTGTGTCTTCTTTACTATTTACTTGAGATTGCTTATGGCCAGTTCTTACATAGACCCAACATTATGAATCTTGGGCTTAATGTCAGCTGGCAATATTCAGCTGGTATTAACCCCTTGTTACACAGTGTGCCACTCGCACCACCCCTGGCAAATGGAAGAGCCTTGGCGGGCAATTAAAAATAGGGCGAAGCCTTACGCACTTTTTTTTGCCAGCCAAGTTAAAATTAGGCAGCTGAAGGTGGCAGCTCGCAGCTGTCTGCTTTATCTGCGCTGAGACTGAAAAATACAGCGAATCACTATGCATTTTATGTTTTAATTATCTATTTATTTTACAAATTCTGACAGCAGGTTGGTTGCCATACTCTAATGTGTATGGCAAACAATCAAAGACTCTATCCAGATTGTGGAAATGCAGTCTGATTGCGGCAGCCAATCACAGACACGCTCACAAAGACTGAGCATCTGTGATTCGCTGTTGCCGGTCAGTCCAGTGAATATTCATGAAGCTTAATAGACAGCCCTGGAAGCAAGTAGTGGGACACTGGAAAGCTCAAACTAGCTAAACTAGCATCTATCTATACCATCTATCTATTTTTCTTTCTATTTATCTATTTATATCTGCCTATCTATTGTAAATTTACAGTGGGAAAGAGCATGTAAAAAAGCATGCCATACGCATGTCATACTGACATATGGGTGCTAGATGCAGGGAAACCATACACTGACATGTCATACACATAACACCCACATGTCATATGGATATCAAAACGCATGACACCCACAAGACACTCTGATACTTTTCACGCCGATATCTGCGACGAGAAAAAATATGCAGATGAGGTTCTTTGCTTCCATGAGACATATCACCACTCCAAAATTGAGGAATCAACATCTAAGAGGTTAAGCAGTCATAACCGATCCTAGAACCAATCACTGCAGTTACAGGTTGGTAGCACCATATAATACAGCTGATCTTTATGGAGCAGGCTCAGATTATGAATTTTATGCAAACGCAAGCTATGGACTAATCACTTTTGCTTATTGATGTCTTTAAGAATTGCTCTAGTTCAGATTTTTAAATATTTTTTCCATTTTTTCAGTGGGCTTCTTTTTTTCTGTCATGTTATAATATATGTATCAGACAATAACTGGAAGAATGTTGTCAAGCTCAATATAAATGAGAACTTGGCTACAGATACATAAACACTGACATGCACCAAAATCTAAATTCTTCAAGTTTGTTATGACACTTTACAGTTGCCAGTATTTATAAAATTAAACAGATTTTTGAACGATCCATTTTCCTTATTTTCTAGACTCAAGTAATATTTGGAATATTACTAGTATCACTGAGGCACAAACTGTATTTCTGTAGGGCTTTCAATCTACCAAGATTGTAGCTGGCAAAATATTTAGTGACCTTTTCGACAATATTTCAGCCAGTTGCTAAAGGCCTAGAAATTGCTCACTTGTAATTACAATTATTTTTTGGTGAACAGAGAGAACAGAAAATCTTTCTTTTGAAATGTAATACTGTTAAGTTTTTTTCTTATTCTTTTTTAGCTTTAAATTCCATACTAAAATATAGGGGATCGAAGGGATAACATTTCTCCTTATGGAGAGTGGCATTCCAAGTCTGGCATGCCAGTATGAGGAGACTTAGGAGCCTTGCATGCTCCTCTGTGAAATTAAATATGCATATTGTCCGGCCTGATATTGTGACCAACTAAAGCACATCAATGCTTCATTAAAAAAAAAAACCAATGACAAAGGGGTATATATGGCAATATGTAAAGCCACCTGATGTGTCCCCATTATATATGGTGCTGTGATCACTTGTGATACATTGTATGCAGTATTGAAGTGTTTTTGCGTTTTTGGGGTAAGGTTTTGCCTTGGTTTTATGCTAATCTAATCCAGTGCTTTTGGTTCCTAGCAAAACCTACAGGTGCATCTCAATAAATTAGAATATCATCAAAAAGTTAATTTATCTCAGTAATTCAATACAAAAAGTAAAATTCATATATTATATAGAACCATTACAAACAGAGTGACCTATTTCAAATGTTTATTTCTGTTAATGTTGATGATTATGGCTTACAGCTGTTGAAAACCCAATGGTCATTATCTCAGAGAATTAAAGTAGGGACAATAAAGGGTCTGAGACATATAATATTACCTAAATAGGTATCAGTGGCTCACCTTGTGCGGTTGTGAGAGTCACAACAACTATACAATAAA